>CAUYQV010198144.1:0-15383 GCA_963574575.1 Galagoides demidoff | reverse complement strand
ATTGTGAAACCTTACATTTTAGGAATACTGAATTATAATTTCTGAAATTGTGTTAAGCCAATCAGGTAAATTGTGTTTCATAGAATTTTTCATTCTTTAGTTTGTGCCCCTTTTTTCCAGACTCTTTGTTTTTGTTGTTGTATAAGGCATCTCTGGAACAGATTCTTCTTAGCAGAGTATCTCAAGAATGGAAGAAAAAGTATCCAATGTACTCAGCCCTACTATGAAACTAATTTATAGATTTCTTATGAAAGCTATAACCCGATTATAGCCCAAGAAGAAGTGGAAAGGGGAGAGGGAGGGGCGGAGGAGGATGGGTGGAGGGAGGGTGATTGGTGGGACCACACCTACAGTACATCTTACAAGGATACATATGAAATTTACTAGGTGTAGAATATAAATGTCTTAACACAATAACTGAGAAAATGCCGTGGAGGCTATGTTAACCAGTTTGATGAAAATGTTTCAAGTTGTATATAAACCCAGCACATTGTACCCCATGATTGCATTAATGTACACAGCTATGATTTAATAAAAAAAGTAGTTATTGTTAAATAAAATTTATGAAGGATGCACCCAAATATTCACTTTCTGAATCTCTTCCTCACAGGAAGGATTCTTTTCCAAACTGCATATTGTGACTTATTACACTAGTGATTTGCAAAAATAATTTAGTGAGTTATGACAAGCATTAGGAAAGAAAGGAACATAATAGAAAATGAAAGAATACATTATAGATAAATAGTGAGGACTCATTGTTTTGTGCAGCTTTGTTTTATACATTCATACAGGACATGTAAACAGATGGGTGTACTGGTTTGTGACATAGATTGTTTTGTTTTAGTGGTTTGCTATTTAAAAATAAGTTGGAAGCTATTGCTGTAGATTAACATTTGATTATATTCTTTTGGGAGTAATAACTGTTTTTTCATTAAAATTTTAACATATTCAGTAAGTGTTTAGATTGAAGTACTTATTTCACTTATAAATTAATGCTACATGAAAAAGTTTTTATATTGGAGAATTTAATTCATATTTCATTAACCTTAATAAATTGAGATGTAACGAGAAGGAAGAACTGCCAACGGATTATCCTCTGTTCAATTTCAGACTCATCAACTGCTTACCCTTTTAGGCTTGTGGGTAAAAAATATTTTAATATCTATAATTTGTAACACTTTGTTTAATCAGTTTGTCTCAAATACCTGAAATATAATCTTTTTTTTTTGAGATGGAATTTCATTCTGTCACCCTGGGTAGAGTGCTGTGGCATCATAGCTCAGAGCAACCTTAAACTCCTGGGCTCAAGAGATCCTCTTGCTTCAGCCTCCTTCGGCTTTAGTTGGGTCTACAGGTACATGCCATAACCCCCAGCTAATTTTTCTCTTTTTAGTATAAATGGGGTCTTGCTCTTGCTCAGGCTAGTCTGGAACTCCTGAGCTTAAGCAGTCCACCTGCCTTGGCTTCTCAGAGTGCTGGGACTGGAGATGCGAGCCACTGAGCCTGGCCCATTTTCATATATCTATATCTATATCCATATATATATTTTTTGCAGTTTATGGCCAGGGCTGGGTTTGAACCTACCACCTCTGGTGTATGGGGCTGGTGCCCTACTCCTTTGAGCCAAAGGTGCCGCCCCCATCCATTTTCATATTTTTAATGGGGTGTTCATTTAGAAAGGACTGACATGGCTAACTTTATACAGAAAAGTCCTACCTTTAATGCTATAGCAATTGAACTCGTACTCTATGAGTGTATCTTAGCTGCTTTGAGATTTTACTAGAAGCAGGATGAGACGCGTGAAATGCTTAATTAGACTGAACTTTAGTTCTTTGTTTTATGTGTGTGCAAATACATGGTTAAAAGCAGGCTTAAAAGAAGACAGGTATTATTTATTTTATAGGCTCATCCTTAGAGCCTGAGGTTTTTGTGGACAGTGACCCGAAAGACATTCTTTTTGGTGCAATAGTTTTTTGATGGAGGAAGGAATGAATCTGATTCTATTTGATAAACTGTAATTTTAAAATTACGTATCGGAAAGGGAAAAAGCAGAATATGTTTCTATATGATTGCAGTTTTTTCTTTTTGTGTATCTTAATGGAAGAGAATTTAATATTAGATACTCCTTTGGATATTGAAAGAGATCAGAAAGAAGTTGAGACTGAGTTGTCTCTTAGAGGTGGAACGTAGGGCTAAATAGATTATTTTATTGTATTTTAGTTTTCGAAGTTTTTACAAAGAGCATACATTATTTTTGTACTAACAGATTGTAGAATGATGTTTTCTAAAGGAATTAAATTATTTTGCAGAGATTGGACAAAATGGTTAGTTTTTTCTAAGTGTATCAACTGGATCTTCGTCTTAAGACCTCAGCAATGGCTAATATGGACCTGTGTGTTTGTTTATAACTGTAAAGAGGTTGAGTGAAAATTATATAATTGAAGTTCAGGCTCTTGAAGGATTTAATTGTTTTTAAGTATTGTTGTTATCTTACCAGAAGTCTTCTAAATTACGTCATTCTAGAAATGTGTCCTTTTCAGAGATTTTCCAGCTTAATTAGTATAGTAGAACTTTTGATGACTGTTAGAAAAGTTTTCAGTGGAACTGTTACAAGACTTTATGCATCTTCCTGTTTTACATTTTATCTCTCTTCCTTGTTCCCTATTAATGTTCCCAGTCTAGATCATGTATTAAAAATGTTGACACTTGGTTAGGCTTGGTGGCTTATGCCTGTAGTCCTGGCACTTTGGGAGGCTGAACTGGGAGGATCACCTGAGGCCAGGAGTTGGAGACCAGCTTGAGCAACACAGTGCGATGGAAAGTAGAAGGATTTAACCAGGCATGCTGGCATGCGCCTCTAGTTCCAGCTACTTGGGAGGTTGAGGCATTCTGCCAGTACACTCTAGCTTGGGTGACGGGAGCGAGACACTGTCTTTAAAAAAAAGAAAAAGTTGTTACTTGACTAAAACTCTTTCCCTAAGTTTCTCAGACTATCACTTGTCATATTCTTAGGTTATTTGAGAGTACTTGCGGGTCACCCACCTACCATTCCATTCTTGTAGTTCATTTCAGTTTCTTATTTACTGGGGCCCATTCTATATACTACCATGGTCTTATCTCCTGGAGCACCTTTATATCTGAATTCTTAAATTTAGATGGTCAAGTCTCACCACACTCTCCTTTACCCATCTAACTTCAACTCAGTTACTGTCTTAATTCTTATTCCTGGAACTTTGAGGCTATCCAGTCTGCTTCTGTTATTATTTTTAATTTTTTGTCCACTGCTTTCACTTCCTTCCCTAGCCAGGTCTGTATCTTTAACCTCTCTTTTGTTGTTTGAGGACATTCATCGTTGTGTCTGTCTGTGTTAAATATCTTAGCAAATCCCAATCCTTGATATTTCTTTTTTTGTTGGTCTACTCAAAACCACTGGATAAATTAGGTCACTGTAGCCTCACTGATGGGTACATAAATTCACATTTCCATCTGGTTCCTCAAGAGAAACGTGGAAATACTCCTATGCCTTTCTGATTTTCTCCTGTTCTCAGTGGGCCCGTTAAAAATGTTTGCTTCTTTGTTTATATTGTATCCCTTCACAGCTAATTCTGGCAAATACTTTGTTTACTTCAGAGTCAGTAGAAGCTTGTTGTCCTGCCATTTCTGTGTGGATACCTCACCTCAAACTTAACATGTCTTTTGTTTGTTTGTTTTATAGAGACAGAGTCTGATTTTTGTCGCCTCGGTAGAGTGCTGTGCTGTCACAGCTCACAGCAACCTCCCACTCTTGGGCTTAGGCGATTCTCTTGCTTCGGCCTTCCGAGTAGCTGGGACTACAGGTGCCCACCACAATGCCTGGCTATTTTTTGTTGCAGTTTGGCTAGGGCCGAGTTCGAACCTGCCACTCTCAGTATATGGGGCTGGTGCCCTACTCACTGAGCCACAGGTGCTGCCCAAACTTAACATGTATTAGACGGAATTTATTCAATCTTGTTTCTGAATTTCTTACCTCATCGAATAGAACTACTGTCCATTTGGTTGTTCGATAGTTGAAAGATATTATTCTTGACTTTTGTTTCTTTATTCAAATGCCAAATCCAGTGGATTCAGCATCCTGTCTCTTCATTTGGACTATTTCTCTCATTAGTTCCTTTAACCATCATAGTTCAGGCCTCTATCTTATTTTCTTAGAATAATGCAGTAACTTTCTAGTTGGTTTCCAGCTCCCACACATAATATTCTACAGTGTTTCTTTGCAGAGGGATGTTTGTACAACACAGATAATCCCATGTTCAAAGCCCATTGCTGTCAGGTTGAAGCCCTGAGAAGTCTCTTCCTTTTCCCCCTCTCCATCTTTTTCTGTTGTTGCTGCTCTTCCCACCTGTTAATACATTTCGATATACTCTGTTGCTTTTACTTACTTGAACACACTGGATTCTTTTTCATCTCTGGGTCTTGGTACATTACAGCCCCACTTCTAACACAGTGCTTGGAACATGTAGGCAGTTGGTAAGTGTCTGTTGGATGATTGAGTGAATAAGGTAACAAATGCGGGTGTCTTGTACCAGAAGGATAGTTTAAAAAGTTTCTGAAATATACATATGAGCATCCAAATGCTTTGGGTAGTGATAAATTACACTTAATCTTTTATTTGAAGGGTTAGTTGACAATGTATGGGCAACAAGGATATTTAGAGTAATGCACATTATATTTTTAGTAAGATGCAAATTTGAATGAAAGGATTAGAAATCCATTTACGTTGAAGAAACCTATGATATAAATGTTGATGCAAAATCTCCTTAGATTCAGGTTCAAGTGATTTCACGGTGGCATTCTTGATTGCTTACTCTGTCTTCTCCCAGAATTCAGAGTTGAGTGAGTTGAGTGAATATGAAACCATTACAATTGGAAGGGCAAGAGACAGTATGTGTCCTGTCCGTGATAAGACCAATGTGTTCTTTTTTCTTTTCCAGATATTAAAGTTTTTCAAATTAAAGCAAATAAAAGCTGTATGTGACTTACTTCAGACATTTTTTATTTTTAAGACAGAGACTCATTCTGTTTCCCTCAGTAGAGGACTGTAGCGTCATAGCTCACAGCAACCTCAAACTCTTAGGCTCAAGTGATTCTCTTGCCTCACCCTCCTCAATAGTTTGGACTATAGGTATCTGTCACAATGCCCAGCTATTTTTAGAGAGGGGGGTCTCGCTCTTGCTCAGGCTGGTCTCGAACTCCTGAGCTCAAGCAGTCTACCCACCTTCCAGAGTGCTAGAATTACAGGTGTGAGCCACCATGCCTGCACTTCAGACATATCTTGCATGGAATATTGTATTTTGTTTTTATCACCACATACAGGTGTCACCAAGAATTTGTTGTATAATCACAGAATTACATAATCCTGTATAAAGAAAATTATGTATTCAAGGAGCCTGAAGCAAGTTGGGAGATGAAGGTGAATATGTACAGCATAAATTCCATTTCACTTGTATACAGAATGTGAAAGTTAACATAATATGATCAGTAAAAATTTTAATTGAATCCTTATTTTGTGCCAGGAACTTTCTTAAGCTAAGCTTCTTACATGCAAATATCTCATTTAATTTTTTTAGCCTTTTAGTTGTAAATGCTGTTCTTTTTTTTAGAGACAGAGTCTCACTTTGTCACCCTTGGTAGAGTGCTATGGTGTCACAGCTCACAGCAACCTCTAGCTCTTGGGCTTAGATGATTCTCTTGTGTCAGCCTCCTGAGTACCTGGGACTACAGGTGCCAGCCACAATGCCTGGCTATTTTTTTGTTGCAGTTTGGCCGGGGTCAGGTTTGAACCCAACACCCTTGGTATATGGGCCTGGCGCCCTACTCACTGAGCCACAGGCGCTGCCCTGTAAATACTTTTATTATCCCTGTTCTACAGATGAGGAAACTGAGATGCAGCGATTAAGTGATCTATCCAGCTAGTGAGTAGAAGAGCCAAGATTTGAATTCAGGCTATCTACCTCTAGAACCTATACTATGTATTCTTTATTATTAATTTTTAAAAATAAGTTATGGTTTTAAGATACAGTTGCTGTGTTGCCCAGGCTAGAGTGCAGTCGCTATAAACAGGCTAGATCTTAGCAGACTGCAGCCTTGAATTCGTGGCTTCTAGCCATCTTTCCACCTCATGAGTAGCTGGGACTACAGGTGTGCACCACTATATGTGACTTCAAACCTCTGTTATTTTATGTTTAGCCAAAAATAAACTAATTGACAAATTGTATTATGTATGTATGTTTTGCAGTATCTAGTCTATTTTTACACTAATATAATTTGTGGCAGTAATTTCCTGGATTACCTGCTGTTTCCCAAATACAAGTAGTATATATTATCTTAATCGCTTAATAAGAATTTCTGCAATGTTGCATTATTTAAACTTGATTTTGCTTTTTAAATTCTACTTTATTTTTTAGTAGAAATAGCTACCCATTTTAAGGTTGCTGTGTATTTGCCAAGTTCAGATATCCATTCCTGCATTCATTTTACATCTTTTGAAGACTTTATGAAACCCCACATTTATGGCAGTTTTCTGTCTTACTCTTTGTCCTTGCCAGTTTATCCTTTTTAAAGTTAACATTACTAGCATCTTAGTGAATATTGGGAGGGAGAAAAGATGAATCTACATCTGCATCTTTAATCTGTCCTGGTTAACTTGATGATCTCCAGAGTAGTTTTCTTTATTCCCTTTGCCTTCTGTAAGCATGAAATGAATTGTTATTATAAGGAGGCTTCTCTATTTTTATTCATATAAAAAATGTATCTCTTATTAGAGGACAAATTATGTAAAATATTGGGAATATGTTTGGGATTCTCTCAACTTGAGAGAATGCCAGATAAAATGTGACCATAGTGTATGTTTAAATTGAATTAGTGTAATAAAAGTAGGTGAAGTTTTAGATCACATTCTATTGACCATGAGGATGATTGCCCTGTGTAGTAATTGTGATTCCAATATAGGTGATTTGAAAATAAATGTGATCGTGAATCCTTAAGAAAACTAGTCTCAAAGAATAAATGGCGACAGCCAGTTGTTGTAATTTGAAAGACTTACCAGTTTACCTGCATAACAATTAAATGTGTCAATATTTTAATCCAAATTTAAAAATTGTTACTGTTTCAGAATTTTCACTTTTTACCTCAGTAAGTAAAAATATCTAGGAAATTGTGTGAATGTTCTAGATAGTTCTAGGCAGGCTTCTTTGCTTGTCTGGAGTTAGAAATTTATTTAAACTTACTATATTTAGAAAGAACTTCTGCAAGTTTATAGAGTTCTCTGGAATCCAGGAAACTCAATAAAAGCTTAGAAAGAGGAAAAATAAACACGGGTTCAGAACAGCTATTTCTGATCTTCATCTTTCTCATTCATTTCCAGTACATGCTGATTTCTCAGATTCTCTTGAAGACACTCTTGTATCTGCATCTGCTTCAGTTTCCTCTACTTTCTTTCTGTCAAGCTGGTGGAGAGTCTCTAGTCTGGGTCCTTGTATGTAAGTTAGGACTATGACTGTTAATTAAGCATACTAACCACGTAACTGGTGGAATGCAGACAGGGGCGTTGCTAGTGTATTTACTTGGTTTGGATGATTTAATGTTGAAGTGCTCTCGTTTTGACAGCTGCTTTGAAATGTGAACTTTTAGAAGAGTAAGGCCTTAAGACTTGTTTTGTAATGTTTTAAAAGTGTACATGTATAAAAAGATGTCTAGCCAACCTTTATTTGTCTGAGTGTTTTATTAAAACTGTAATAGGAATATTTTATAGAGTAAAATTATCCTTATGACATCAAGATACCTATTCACTGACAGGTAGCCTTCAGTGGAACTCTTCAATGCAAGTTCATGATGTATTTCTGCTTGTTGAGTTCTGTTTTTATAAAGGAATGAAGGTTGAGTTTGTTTGCCTTTTTGCATGTTCATGGTGACTTTGAGGAAGAACCTGGAAGATTTCTTTTTGCATCATAAGCTCTCAAAAGTACTTAGAAAACATTAGTTTTTTTTTTTTTTTTGAGGCAGAGCCTCAAGCTGTCCCCCTTGAGTAGAGTGCTATGACATCATAGCTCACAGCAACCTCCAACTCTTGGGCTCAAGCGAGTCTCCTGCCTCTGCCTCCCAAGTAGCTGGGACCACAGGTACCCGCCACAATGCCTGGCTATTTTTGGTTGTAGCCGTCATTGTTGTTTGGCGGGCCCGGGCAGGATTCGAACCCGCCACCTTAGGTATATGTGGCTGGTGCCTTAGCTACTTGGGCCACAGGCGCTGAGTCAACATTAGTTATTTTTAAAGCTGCAGTTTTCTTTCCTTTTTTTTTGAGACGGAGAGTCACTGTGTCCCCCTGATAGAGTGTTTTGGTATCATAGCTTACAGCAATCTCAAACTCTTAAGCTCAAATGTTTTTCTTGTCTCAGCCTCCCAAGTAGCTAGGACTACAGGTGCCTGCTGCAGCCACTGGCTGTTTTTAGAGACTGGTCTCCCTGTAGCTCAGGCTGGTCTAAAACTCATGAGCTCAGGCAGTCCACCTGCCTCAGCCTCCTAGGGTGCTGGGATTACAGGCATGAGCCACCACACCCAACTTTGAAGCTGCATTCTTCTATGGGTATGTGTCTGGTGGTGGGGTAGGGGTGGTTTTTGCCCTTTTGGGGACATTTAGAAGTGTCTGGAGACTTGTTTATCACAGCTGAAGGGGGAATATGTATGTTATTGGAATCTAGTGAGAAGAGATCAGATTTGCTAATGAACATCCTGCAGTGCATAGGACAGCACCCAGCAGCAAAGTGTCCAGTGAAAAATGTGCAGTCTGAGGTTGAGAAACCTTTTTTTGAAGGATCACAGTGTAAAAATCTGAAAAGTTTCAAAATAGCAAAGACTTTAAGTTTTTGGAATTTGAGATGTGACCTCTCATAGGTTTTGAATGCCCTAGAGGAAGTGAGAGAAAACATTTAAATATATCTGAGTTTACTATATCAAATCATATTTTAGCTTTTTTTGTTGTTTGTTTAAAAAAATATATTTATCTATTTATTGGAGACAGAGTCTTACTTTGTTGCCCTTGGTAGAATGCTGTGGCGTCACAGCTCACAGCAACCTTAAACACTTGGTCTCAAGTGGTCTTCTTGCTGTAGCCTCCCAAGTACCTGGGACTACAGGTGTCTGCCACAATGCTTGGCTATTTTTAGAGACAAGGTCTCAGTTTTGCTCATGCTTCTCTCAAACCTGTGAGCTCAGGCAATCCACTTGCCTCAGCCATATTAAGTTTGATAATTATATATTTAGATTAATTCCAATTATAGTTTAATTTTTACCAGATTTTAAAAAATTACTTAGATAAAATTTTCTAGATGACTGTAACCCAGCGTGAGACCTACATGTTTATAATTAAAATTTATGAATATGTATCTATATATCTAAATTAATGTTTTCTCAATGCAAATATAAATTGAATTATGACTTCATTGTTCCTAGCATTTAGGTGTGTAGCATTATTAAGACAAAAAGAGGCAAGGTGGTTCCCACCTGTAATCCCAGCACTTTGGTAGACTGAGCTAGGTGGGTGGTTTGAGACCAGGAGTTGGAGACTAGCCTGGGCAACATAGGGAGACCATGTTTTAAAAATATATTTGAAAAAAGAAAAAATAGAGATATGCTTTGCCAAGTACATTTGTTGGAATTTGCCAGGGTATTTATTTCTGGAAAGTTTTTGATTACACACAGAATTTTTATACTACCTGTTTATTTGTGAGTTAGGTGGTTCAGTTATTTAATTCTCACCCACATTTTATTATAGGTAACCTTCCACATTTTATTAAAAAATAAATTCTTGAGATGCTATTGGAATTTAAAACAACTTAAAAAAAAGTTTATAAATCTACTTCACTATAACTCATTGATTATTTAGTATTACATACAAGCCATAAAGTTCACGTGCAATTTAAAATAATTATAAAGGGCCCATATGAATATGTAGCTAGTTCTGCCATATCCTAAATTTGGTTAAGATATAAGTGAAATATTTACTTAATAGTATTTTGTTTTCTTAATATTTATGTTTTTCTGAATGAAATTAAATGCACAGGTTTCTTAAAACAACTTCTAGAGAAATTATTCAAACTGAACTTTTTTTTGCCTGGAGCAGGCATTTAGATTAAGTACAGCGTGAGAAAAATTCGGTGTTTCTAATCATAACCACTAGATGGTGATCTTATGCATCAGTGAAGCCTAAATTTTAGTGGCTGTGAAAACTGAAGTGGTTGCCCAAATTGAGCAGTGTTAACTCAGCAGTGATATTTAGCCTTGCGAAAGGTGTGGACTGGCTATGCTTCTAACTTTTTAAAATGAGACAGATTACCATTTGCTTTATAGGGTTTTTTCTTCCTCTTTTCTTGGTTATTTGCCTCAAATTTATCTGTGGAAATACAATATTGTAAAATCTCCATGTTTGTTATAATATTGATGATGATTTATTGTGCTGTTTTTGCTTCTTACAGGAATAACTTGCTAGTAGATTTAAAGTGTTGCAAAATAATTAAGTGAACATTTTTGTGATTGAGTAACTTACGTATTACTTCTCATTCCCTAAGTAAGGCATATGAGCAAATAAAATTATATGTAGTTTAATTTAGGGGAAGGTATGTGGCCTAGTGGGATAAGCCCAGTTTTTGCAATCAGACAGCTCTGGATTTGAATAATGATCTGCTATGTCACCTTAAGGAGTTTTTATGAGAACAACAAATAATGTTCATAAGTGGCCCAAAGCGCATTGTCCCTGAGGTGTAGGACATTATTTTAAAATCTGTGCTCTCTAAGCTTAAGCTATGGGGCCCTAGCAAAATTATTTAACTTTTCTGAGTCTCATTTTCTTCTTTTATGTATTTGGCAGTTCTAGAGTAACTCTAACTGCTTCTAGAGTTATTTATTGTAAGAATATATAAAAAGCACACAAGCAGTTTTAATAAACAGCATCTGTTATTCTTATCCTTTGACATCATAAATGCTAGTAATAACCACAGTGTGCAGAAAGAAAGAAAACTAGCTGCTTTACCCTTCCTTTTTATTTATTTATTTATTTATTTTTAGAGAAAGAATCTCACTTTATCGCCCTTGGTAGAGTGCCGTGGCTTCACGGGTCACAGCAACCTCCCACTCCTGGGCTTAGGTGATTTCTCTTGCCTCAGCCTCCCAAGTAGCTGGGACTACAGGTGCCCGCCACAATGCCTGCCTATTTTTTTTTTAAGAGACAGAGTCTCACTTTGTCACCCTCGGTAGAGTGCCATGGTGTCACAGCTCACAGCAACCTCCAGCTCTTGGGCTTAGGTGATTCTCTAGAGTAGCTGGGACAACAGATGCCTGCCACAGCGCCAGGCTATTTTTTGTTGCAGTTTGGCTGGGGCGGGTTTGAACCCGCCACCCTCGGTATATGGGGCTGGCTCCCTACCCACTGAGCCACAGGCACCACCCTTTACCCTTCCTTTATTAAAGAACATCATTCTTCTCAAACTTTTATTTCTAGAGAGTTGGGAAATTATAAAGTAAACATTTTAAATTAAATAATATATATCTTCTCATAATTAAAATTGTACACCTAATATACCCCCTTCTTTTTCTTCAAGTACAGAGAAACCAGTTTTCTGGTTTTGTCAGCAGCATCTTTTCCATCTTTAGCATTTACATCCCCCTACTGTGTCCTGTAGTGAATAAGTAACTTCCTATCTGTAAAGGAACTTAAGTGGGTACCACATATTCATTCAGAATCACTTGAAATCTTGAACAGTTCTCCATCTAGCTTGAAATTTCTGGATCTCACCCCTCCTCCCTTTAGCTGGTTGAAATTCATAATTAGCGAGTTCTAAGTGGTTTTGTTTTTTTCCTCTGAATTTGATTTAAAAAAAATCAGTTAATGTGATCATATAATTTTGTAACTGTAAAGCTGAAAAATGTTACTGCCTTTTCACTGTGCCTGTCAATTCAGTTTTAGAAAATGAGAATGCATTTATGAAAATTTTGAACCATCTTCTGTAGCGGGTGGCTTTGTAAAATGCTTATTCAAAAATGTTAATTACTTTGTTATTAAAGTCGTATCAAGTGAAAACCAGAATTGATTGTAGATTTGAATAATTGACTAAAATATCACTAATATTTCACCTTTAATGACTTGCTGATTATTTTTGTTATTAAAGATTATTTTGAATTAATAGATCTTTGATATCTAGAGAAACATGATCTTCGTTGAAACAACCCATGTATCCTTCTCTAGTTTGTCTGTGTTCATATAAACATTCTTACAAATAAGTTTTATCCATTTTAAAACTTGAAAATGTGGGCTCGGCGCCTGTAGCTCAAGTGACTAACACGCCAGCCACATACACCTAAGGTTCGAATCCAGCCTGGGCCCGCCAAACAACAATGATGGCTGCAACCAAAAAATAGCCAGGCGTTGTGGTGGGTGCCTGTAGTCCCAGCTACTTGGGAGGCTGAGGCAGGAGACTCGCTTGAGCCCAGGAGTTGGAGGTTGCTGTGAGCTGTAATGCCATTGCACTCTACCCAGGGGACAGCTTGAGGCTCTGTCTCAAAAAACAAAAAAACAAACCTGCCAATCTTGGTGCATGTGGCTAGCACCACAACCACTGTGCTACAGGCACCAAGCCTAAATATTCTTGACTTTATATTTTGCTGTTTTAATTTCTGTGGAGTAAATACCCAGAAATGATATTGCTCCACCAAAAGGTATGCTGAAAAAAAATTATAAATGAATTCCTATTAGCTGACTGTCCAAAAAATTTTTAGCAGTTTATATTCCCAGTAGGGAGTGTGTGAGACTGTGTGTCTCCCTACTTTTACTAGCTTGAAATGTGAATTAAGTTATTATTATTTTTTTTCCTAATCAAATACGTCTTAAAAGCTACTTGCTGAGCCACTTTTGAGAGTTTCCATTTGGTTATTGGCCATTTGTATTTTCCTCTTAAGGGAATCACTTGATTCATACTCTTTGTCTATTAGAAGTATTTACTCCTTGTATATTAGAAGTATTTAATGCCATGTTTATTATGCTGCATATATTTCCTCATGTTCTACATTGTCTCTTTGCTTATGGTGCTCTTTGCTTTAGAGAAGTGTTTAATTTTCATATGAAAAAAACTGTATCAGTCTTTTTCTGTATGGTTTCTAATCTAAATTTTTAAAATTTATGATATAGGCATGATATAATATAAAATTCTATTATAAAAATTATCTTAGAATTAATTTTTATCTGTGGTTTAAGGTAATTTATATTTCATCAAGTTTGAGAGTCAAACGAGCCTTTTCATTGAATAAATAGATTACCTTCCTCTGCTATGTGTTTAGCCTACTTCTTGATGCTGTTTTAACTGTTTCTGTGTTGGTGCCCTAGTGTTTTGCACACTGTAGTTTTGTAATGTACTTGGTGTATTTGTTAAAGTGGCTCCTTACTTTTCTTTCTTTTTTTCTTTTTCCTCTCCTTGATTTTATTGGGAATTCTAGTTCAAAGTCATTTGCCCCAGTTTTTTTACAAAAGTAACTCTTCAGGATTCTAATTTATTTTATAATTTTTATGTTTTAAACTTCATCATCATTATTATTTTGTATATTTGAAATCTGCCTACCTTGGACAGTAGGCTCTCTATGTATTTAATTTCCTTTAATAAAATGTTATAGTTTCTTTTAGATTAAATTTATTTCTATGTAATTTATCCTTTTACCCCAATAATATAGGATTTTCCCCCACTTCCATATGTAGTTTATTACTGATTAGTTTTTAAGAAGGTATTCGCTTTTATTTATCTTGTAACTGGCTGCCTTAAAATGAATGTTTTTATTTGTACTAAATGCTTGAATTTATCATATTCTAGATATATGGTTATATCATTTGCAAATAAGAATAATTTGATTTTTGTTCTATTGTCTTTATTATATTAGGCCTAGCATACAAATTGATAGATTATTCCCCAGACTGGATTTTTTTTTTTTTTTTTTTTTGAGACGGAGCCTCAAGCTATCCCCCTGGGTAGAGTGATATGGCATCACCGCTCATAGCAACCTCCAACTCCTGGGCTCAAGTGAGTCTCCTGCCTCCGCCACCCAAGTAGCTGGGACCACAGGCGCCCACCACAACGCCCGGCCATTTTATGGTTGCAGCCATCATTGTTGTTTGGTGGGCCCAGGCTGGGGATTCGAACCTGCCACCTTAAGTGTACGTGGCTGGCGCCCTAGCCGATTGAGCCACAGGGCTGAGCCACCCCCAGAGTGGATTTTTACAGCTCCTGTGAGAAGTGGAATCTTTATTATTTTGTACTTTATTATCTTTGCTGTTATCTAATCAATGATTTTGTCAGTTTTAATGAGGCTCATTTTATTTTTTTAATACTTAATTCATGTTGAAAAGGTCTACTGAAGGTCGTGCAGGAATAATAAAAGACATGAGCAACAGCACTAGGCTATTAAAGACCATGGTGCAGCACCTCAGAGAACTTACCCATCTAAAATACACATCAAATAAAAGAAAATGGTTTTTGAACATGAAAAGATTTCCTTAGTTACTTACATAGTCATTGGGAAGCAGATTTATCAAGGCCTTTCTACATGAAAATAAAGAAGGAAATTAGTCTATCATCACATAGACAAATGTTCGAAAGAATCTCTTGAGCAGTAGGTACTTGGGAACATAGTTTTTGATGGTTCCATCATAATTCTTGGCTCTCATAGTACAGGATTTAAGAAATCCTACTTCAAGTGCTTTATATGGTTTTAAATTTTTAGAACTAACCAGACGTCATTATGAATATTGAATAGAATGTAAATATAGTCAGTCTTGACATGAAAATAAAAATATAACCAAAATTGAGACATGGAAGAGATTGTAAGTGAAATGGTGTGGGTGTGAGAAAGAAAATTCTTAGTCTTCTTTTTGTGGGATAGACAGATATGTCTGAAATTGGTTAGCCAAGACATAAAACACATTATTTAAAATTATAATGGCAACTCTAGTCACCAAAAATGATTAAAAAAAAGAAACAGAAAGTGGTGAAATCTGGCTTACTGAAAATGTGAATAATGGGAATGCTTATTTGGGCATATTTCTTTGTATGACTTGACGTTTTCTAGTATTAAAAAGTTAGTTTAAGAACTACTTTAAAATATTGTTTAACAGAAAACAAGTTATATATAAAATAATAATTGTGTAATATATGCGATCTTTTTTATGATTGTGTATATACTTCTGTTTGCTTAAAAACTTTGGAGAAAAGGTTGTAAATGGGATGGAGAGACCAAGGGGATAAATTAGACTGTGTGTATTGGCTACTGAATAAAATTAACCTAAAATGTTCTTTAGAGAGTCAAATAAAAGC
>CAUYQV010198137.1:0-10054 GCA_963574575.1 Galagoides demidoff | reverse complement strand
CCTCCAACTCCTGGGCTCAAGTGAGTCTCCTGCCTCCACCTCCCAAGTAGCTGGGACCACAGGCACCCGCCACAACACCCAGCTATTTTTTGGTTGCAGCTGTCATTATTGTTTTTGGCGGGTCCAGGCTGGATTCAAACCAGCCACCTTAGGTGTATGTGGCTGGCGCCTTAGCCACTTGAGCCACAGGCGCTGAACCAAGAGCAGGAATTGTTGGTGGGTGGAGTTGAAGGTTAAGGTAAGCGTTTCTGGGAACAGAAACAGTAGTAGAGAATTAGATTGAGTCTTGTTTGTCAGCTTTTGCTGTATCATGCTGTGTGTTCCTGGCCCTACCTTCTATTAATGGTGATTACTCCTGCAAATAAAATAAAATTAATACTTTATATGCATATTACATACTTTGTACTAATCTTATGAGTAATATTCCAAGAAATAGCTAGTTCTGAAGGCAAAATAAATCCTTGCATCAGCAATTCTTGTATGTGTCTATGAAGGATGTTGTTAACTTTGCTGAGAAGATCTGAATGTTAGTTACATGGGTATTTTAGTCTAATACTATTAAATATTATTTGTTGACATTTGGGGGTGTTCAAATATTCACTCTAGGCTACAATTCTTTATAAATACTTTAGCAGAAGAAATTTATTTTATGTAGAAATAAATGTCTGTGTTGAATACTCTGACATAAAATCAGAGACTTATCTATGTGAACCACCAAAAGCAATACCAGCAATACCAGAATCAAAGCAAGCAGACAAAATATTTTCATCATTAAAAAAAGAGATGGGGGGCTGGGCGCAGTGGCTCATGTCTGTAATCCTAGCACTCTGGGAGGCTGAGGCAGGTAGATTGCCTAAGCTCAGGAGTTCGAGACCAGCCTGAGCCAGAGCAAGACTCCATCTCTAAAAATAGCTGGGTGTTGTGGCAGGCACCTGTAGTCTCAGCTACTGGAAGACTGAGGCAAGAGAATCGCTTAAGTCCAAGAGTTTAAGGTTGCTGTGAGCTGTGAAGCTACAGCACTCTATAGAGGGCGACAAAGTGAGACTGTTTCAAAAAGAAAGAGAGAGAGATGGGTCCATATAGAGCAAAATGTATCCTTGTCATGTCAGGGTGTAATTTGGCAATCAAGATCAAAGACTATCTAGGCAGGGTAATTAATTATTTGTGTGTTTTATAATTTTGTTTTAAGAATGGTAGCTTTTTAATATTATGTATTTGTGGTTTATCTTTTCATTTTTTAAATAATTTTTATCTGGTATTTGTTTTATGTTAATGTTCCCTTCTTTTACTATTTTCTATTATTAAATATTTATGTCCGGTAGAAATCATTTTTACATGTTCTTAAAATAAGCGATCTTATCCTATTTTATTACTTCAAATAATAATAAATCATGCATTTCTTATTACATTTCCTTTTACAGAAAACCTTTGAAACTTTTAGTATAACCTGTATAGAAAGATGATTTACTATTTAGTATTATGATCAGTTATTATTATTTTCAAACTATAAAGTATTATGAAAAATACAGAATAACTTAACAGGTGAACAAATACCTAAAAAAGAAAAATACAGAATAACTCATGATTTGGGGAATTCCTGAGAATTTCAATGTTTTACTCATAAATTCTGAAGATGAATCAAGTTGGGAGTTTGGAAATATTTTCAGAAAGAAGGATCAAGTCCATCATACTCATAGAATTGGTGCAAAGGCCATCTGGGAAGGAAGAGAAAGAGTTGGCTAGTTCACAAGCCCCCAGCGAATGCAGTGGAGCATGGGAGGGTTGAGGGTATTTCCTGGATTCCCTGAATCTCATTAAGGACGGCCTGTGCCTTTGAAGATTGGGGAAGTAGAGAAGAATTCAGTCAGTGCACTTACATCACTTGTGTAATCAGGGGAACCAGAATTACCTGAACTCAACAACGCAGAGCCACTAACCACTGACGGTAAATGGGCATTTTAGCAGGATTTGATATTTCTGCAGGATAAAGTCCATTAATTCACTTAGGTGTTGCTTTAATTTCTAGGTGTCAACTGTGTTCCTTGCTACTCTATTGTTACTGCAGTCCAGGCCCTTTAAGGGGACAAAGCTGGGAAAGACATGTATGCACATACATGAGCATAAATATGTCATTTCTACATCTATCCATACTAAAAATGTTGCACATATATGTCATTTCTATATCTATCTGTACTAAAACCCAATGAATTAACACCAGCCAGCTCCTGCAATTCCAAAGCAACCGCACAGCATTTACTGTAGCCTTCCCTCTTTTCCTCTTTGTAACTCCCTTCTCTACCGGGGAGAAACCAGACTCACATTGGCCTTGTCATATTAACTTATTTGTCCAGCCTTCTTGGATGTAGCCCATCTTCTGACCCTGCCAGGCTGCCCCCTGGGTCAGCTGTTGTAGCCTGAATACTAGCAGGCCCTTGAGAACCAATGCCTTTGCCACTCGCCCCTGCAACAAGCTAGCTATCTTTGAATAAGAATTGTTTGCACCCATTTTAACTCTTCAGTTCTCTGGACCAGTGGCTCGCAATTGAGGGTGATTTTACTCAAAAGAGAATATTGGACAATGTCTGGAGACATTTTTGGTTGTTGCAACTGTGGGGAAGCAACTGATACATAGTGGAAAGAGGCAGAAGATGCTGCTAAACATCACGATGCACAGGACAGCCCCCATCACAGAGAACAATCCAGTTCAAAACGTCAAGAGTGCTGAGATTGGGATTCCCAGCATTACAGCCAATGAGATTTTTGTTATTCAAACACATACAGAAATAGCTTTACCCGACATGTATTACATTCCTAAGCCTGCCACGTTACATTGTCACAGATTAAAAACAACGGAAATTTATTCTTACACTTCTTACACTTCTTACACTTACACTTCTTACACTTCTTACACTTCTTACAATTTAGGAAGCCAGAAGTCCAAAATCAAGGTGTCAGCAGGGCTGGTTCTTTCTGGAGTCTCTGAGGGAAAGTCGATCCATGCCCCCTTTCTAGCTCCTGGTGACTGTGGGTAACCCATGACATTCCTTGGCTTGCAGGGTTGTCACCATGATCTCTGCCTCCGTTTCACATGGCCTTTTCTGGGTCTCTGTGTGTCTCTCATCTGGCTGTAATAAGAACATGTGTCATTGGGTTTAGGACCTACCTGGTTAATCCATGATGATGTCTTCTCAAAATCCTTAACTTACTTATATCTATAAAGACCTTTTTGAAGAAAAGGTCACAGGTTCTAGGTGGACATACTGGGGGCGGGGGGGGCACCATTTAACCCACTATTCATGTCAGGCCTTCTGAATTTACTTCTAACAGCCACCTCTGAGAAGTCTGCTGCGATTATCACCACTATGGGGCACAGACAGAATTGCAGTCATGCTCTCTTGGGCTCAGAGTTGAGCCTCTCAAATTTACCAGAAGCAGCAAACATCCCTTTGGCCAAAACAGGGCCAAGGGTGATAAGGAGCAGATTCCTATCTCCACCTCCTGGGTTATCTTGGACTACAGGCAAGTACCACTATACCTGGGTTTTTCACTATTTGCAGATATGAAGAGTTTGCGGAGGAGGAGGGAGCTCCCTTTGTTTCCCAGGCTTGTCTGGTACCAACATCTTCAAGCAATCCTCCTGCCTTGGCTTCCCAAAATGGTGGATTATAGGCATAGTTTCTTAAATGTAAATTCAAAGGACAGGGGAGCTTATGGTTTGTAATAGGCAGAGTCTCACAGCTCCCCTTAACTTGAATACAAAGTCACGTTTTTATTTCTTTTTTTGTTTGTTTGTTTCTTCGTTTGCAGTTTTGCCCAGGGCAGGCTTGAACCTGCCATACCTGGCATATGGGGCCAGTGACCTACTCCTTGAGCCACAGGCGCCACCCCATTTTTGTTTCTTTCTTTTTTTTTTTTTTTTTGTAGAGACAGAGTCTCACTTTATTGGCCTTGGTAGAGTGTCGTGGCGTCACACAGCTCACAGCAACCTCCAACTCCTGGGCTTAAGCAATTCTCTTGCCTCAGCCTCCTAAGTAGCTGGGACTACAGGTGCCCGCCACAACGCCCGGCTATTTTTTGGTTGTAGTTTGGCCAGGGCCAGGTTTGAATCCGCCACCCTTGATATATGGGGCTGGTGCCCCCATTTTTGTTTCTTTTCATCTCCTACCAATTGCCACCATCACAGACCAACATAGGCCAGTCCCCTGGGACAGCCTGCCTCTCTTCCCTATTCCACCTCACTTGTCTGTGCAGAAGTGTGTTGGTTCCCCCAAAACACTCATGTTTATCATGAGATTCCCCTTCTTGCCCCGTTAGCACGTCTCCTCCCTGAATGCATGATCCTCACCACCAATGGCAGGGTGTGGGGGCACCACATAAGCCTGTTTGCCTCAGCCAAAAGGGAAACTGGTGTTTTCCTGACTTCAGAATCCAAATGAATCATCAGCTCTCCTGGGCCAGCAGTTTATCAACTCACCCTAAAGATTTTGAGATCTGTCACTCTCCCTAATTTTGTGAGCCAATTCCCTACAGTAAATCATATAAATCTTCCTCTCTCCTTCCTTCTCCTCCCTTCTCTCTCTCCCCCATTGATCTATGTCTATATATCAAATAAATATATATATAATTTTACATATCATATATGTGTGTATATACATTGTATGATTATACCTAAATCTATTACAATCTACATTTTACAGATGGAGAAAAAGAAGACCAGCAGGCTGACTCCACACACCTGTACACATGCCCCTGTAAACCCATCAGAAGATGTTGTTGCAAAATGTCATGTTTCATGTGAAAGGTTCCTCTTTTTTTTTTCCTTCCCCTTTATGTTATAGAAAATTTCAAACATATAAAACTAAACTTGTCTTGACAGGTTCCCCACACCCTGGATTTTATCATGTCTCTTCTCTGTGGTTTACCACTTTTCTTCTATTTCTTGCATCTCCTGTAAAGTCAGACCTAAGCCTGTGCTGTCCAAAGTGGTGGCCACAGGCGCACTGGACAGTTGAAATTGGGTTGTGCATAAGCACACCAGATTTTGAAGGCTTAGAATAAAAAAATAAGAATATAACATGTATTATTCATATTTTTAAAAAAGAATATAATATATCCCATTCATAATTAAGATATGGATTACATGTGAAATAAATGTTGGTTCATATATTACTAATATACTCTATTACTATATTACTAAAATTAATTTCACTTTAAGAAATTTTCACTATGAGAAAAATTGTAACATGTACTATAATACTTACAACTTCTAGCATCCATTTTAGCAACCACATCATATCTGTCTGTCCCTCTCCTTGAATTGATCTAGTTGTATGGATCTTCTCTTTCTAAGTCTTGCTAAATTTATTTATTTATGAGACAGCGTCTCACACTGTTATCCTGGGTAAAGTGGCCTCCTCGCTCACAGCAACCTCAGACTCTTGGGCTCAAGCAATTCCCTTGCCTCAAGACCAAGGGTCTCACTTTGCTCAGGCTGGTGTCAAACTCCTGAGATCAGGCAATCTGCCAGCCTCCGTCTTCAGAGTGCTAGGATTACAGGCTGACCCTGCTAGAGTCTTGCTAAATTTAGAAATTTTCATTTGAAGACATTTATTGGGCATCAGCTTGAGGGTCCTTGAGTTTCCTCATCCTTTTGCACAGCTTTGAAGAAAAGTAAGGTCTTGCCCAATGTGAGGCTTGAACCCACAATCACTGACATTAAAGATCTCATGCTATACTGAACTGGTCAGTCAGAAGGCAAGGTGTTTGTTCATTAGGGTGAAGTGTGTGCTCACCACTAGGGCATGTCAACAACTGCTGACTGATCCCATGCCTCTGAGAAGCCAAGATTAGCAGGGCAGGACTTGACCAAGTGTCCTGGTCAGTCGGTGGAACAGGGACTCCAAGGGCCTGGAAGCCCCAGGCAGGACCCCACTCTGGGATGAAACCCACCTAAGTCATCCCATCCTAAGCCCTGAGACTCAAGTGGCGCCCAGACGTATCCGAAGTCCCATTGCCTAATAAAGTCACTCATTCACTCAATATTTATTGAGCTCCTGCTGTATGCCAGGCACTGGGGATACAGCAGTTAACAAACAGACTTTTAAAACAGAAGAAGAAAGGGGGCGGCAGTTCTGGCTAGAGGCAGTTGCGGCTCATCATTTCCATTCCCCTCCTCACCCAGCCGGCAGGGGAGGTTGAACCCAGCATGTTATTAATTATTGTTAATCAACTAGCCCAAGAACCACCTTAGTACATGAACTGCAGCAGCCCTGTTTTTAGGGGGGATTCTCCCTGCCCTCTTTAGAGGAAGAAAGGGAAAGAGAAAGGGAAGGAATGAGGAAGGGAGGGAGACTAGAGGTGCAGGGTCTGCCACATGCCTGGACTCCTGAATTTTCTTTCTAGAACCCAGCTGGCATCTTGTTCTGGTGGACACTGATCCTCCCACCACCAGAGTTCTGAGTCACATGCATACTGTACAGAGTTTGCTAGACACCAAGACTCTGCCAAGGAAGCCTTTCCCACCCTGGAGGAACCATGAAAAGTCATGGAAGTTACTTTCGAAACTGAATGCCAAGAAGAAAATCACTAACAATAGTAAACCACTTCAAGTCCATGTTATCATTTGCTCAGGCCACTTCCAATTCTGCAAGTGCCCATTCAATTCCTACACACTCACCTATCAAAGGAGTCTGTTCTCTACATTTACTGTCTCCACTGGTGGATTTGCAGGTGTGGAACTGACAGATCAAAGTGTATACCAGAATTGTTTTCCACAAAAACTAAACCTGCGGCCCCACATTTTCCCAATGAGATATATGAGAAACATACATTGCTTTTGTTTGTTTGTTTGCAGTTTTTGGCCCGGGCTGGGTTTGAACCCACCACCTCCAGCATATGGGGCCAGGGCCCTACTCCTTTGAGCCACAGGCACCACCCAGCATGCATTGCTGTTTCTTCCTTCCTTGTGTTGAGAGAAAAATGAACACCTGTTACTTTAATGTCCCTCATCTGGAGAGGATCTTTGAGTTTGTTGTCAAATTGTTTCCCTTCCCAATTCATACCCTTTGTTTTTCTACATATATTATTCCTGTCTTTCTACATAAACATATCTACACATTCTGTTTTTTGAATTCAAGTCTTTTTGCTTTTCCTTTTAGATTTTGTGTGGTTCTTTTAATCCAAAAAAGGAAACATCCACACAGAAATCATATTACCCCAGGTGGGGCTCAAACCCACAATCCCTGGCTTAGAGGCCAGTGCCTTACCCTTTTAGGCCACTGGATTCACCATTAAGCCCTCTACTTAGAATTTTAGAAGAAGGAATAACTCATTATCAGTGGCTAGAAAGTGATTCTAGAACTGGTTTGAACATTTACTCAAGAAAGTTGGCTGGTTCTTACAGTGCCCCAGCCTCAACTAGCCTGCTCCCTCCAGGACTCCCAAATGCATTGGGTTCTTCTTGGGATGAGTCAGGAGCAATGAGGGTTCTGACTGGCTGGTCCATGGAAGCCCCTTTGACCATCCTTTTCTGTGTTTGATGAACACTGGGTGCGGCTGGACAGTGTTGGGGAGGAAGACAGTGCAACACAGACACCATCTGAAATAGTGGACTCTCCAAGGCTCAATCGCATGCTGAAGTCAAAGCCTTCTCTGTGGCCTCCTGTGCTACTGTCCAAAGCTGGGCGCCATGACTCAGCTTGGCCAATGCCTGGAAGATGAGGAGGCTCAGATAGATTCTACCCTGGACCTGGCATTTCCAGGCACAGGTATAAGAAGGAGTGCAGAGTGGCAGGCAAAGCGCTCCTGATGGCACTGCCCAAAGCCTCACTCCTATTATTGTGGACACAACCCCTGGCATTTTCCTGGAAACCCACCCTTATTTATTCATTGTGGCTTGTAATTTATCCAAAGGTAAATAAATGCCCTGACCCCAGGAACTCTTCTTCCAATTTATCATTTATCTTTCTTGCAACAAAGAGGATCTATAGCCCATATTCAAATTTTCCCCAGTAATATCCTTTATGGCTTAAAAAAATAAAAATCCAGGACAGAAAGAGAGACCACACTTCACATTTAGTTGTTGAGTCTTGTAGTCTCCTTTAATGCTGCCTGCCCTGGCACTCTGGCCACAGGCCCAGAGGATGAAGTGGCGGGCATAATGCTCCAACTATCCTCATGAACCTGGAGAAAATAGATGTGGTGGTTCAGAATCAATGAACCAGAGGCCAAGGATCCTCATTGTCCCTGCATTCACCAGCTCCTTATTCTTAGATGTGATTCACCCTTTGGATGTGGGAGGTCCCTGCATTAGGTCTTTACTTATTTAAAATCATTTGCATTTTAGTGGAAAATAGGAGAAAGAAGAGGCCTGGACTTCTGTGGACAGACCTCAGCTCTCCGCTGGTTTAGGGTTGCAGACCCTCTTGCCCTTGTCCTGACCCTAGGGCTCTGGAAGATGTGGGAGCAATGAAACCTCAAAAAGCAAACCAGAGGAGACTACAGGCTTCAAACGCCCAGGACTGGTACTATGGGTCACCACGGGACACAAAAACAGAAGAACAGGTGGAGGCCCACAACAGGAGCCAGACCTGTCCTGAAAGATTATGGACGAATTGGTATTTATAAAGAGACCAAGACGATTGTCTGGGTTTTTCTAATGTTTCTTTTTGTGATTAGGTTCAGGTTAAATGTTTTTGGCAAGAATGCACACAGGTGAAGGTGTGTCCCCCACCCTCTTCCCTCCAAGGCACATGTCAGTTAATCCGTTGTTGGTAGATTAACCTGAACCCAGCTGAGTGATCAACTACTTGGTTAAGATATACTGTACTTCATGGGGCAGTGCCTGCGGCTCAGTGATTAGGGTACCAGCTCCATATACTGAGGGTGGTGAGTTCAAACTTGACCCGGGAAAACTGCAACAAGAAGAAGAACAAAAAGATACACTGTACTTCAAAGACCCTGATAACATTTCAGCATTACTCAAGTAGCATTTTTACACATTTGTTAAGTTTATCGGTAGCAACTCTCATCTTCTACTCCAGTGTAAAGGGTCTCTCCTGCTTGAGGTGTTTTGTTTGTTTTTTGAGACAGAGTCTAGCTCTGTCACCAAGGGTAGAATGTCCTGTTGTTAGCCTAGCTCACAGCAACCTCAAACTCCTGGGCTCAAGCCATCCTCTTCCCTCCTCAGACTCCCAAGTAGTTGGGATTCTAGGCATGAGCCTACACCCTGGCTTGCTTGATCTGTGGAGTGGGGAAGGGTTTGGGAAATGTGATTTTGTTCCTCATAAGCCCTGGAGGGACACCAGAAAGTCTCAACATCTTAGGACACCTATATCCCCTTGAGAGACACTTTCCAAAAGCAGCTGGCAGCCAGGATGGAGAAAGATGAGTGTATTTTTGCATAGACTCATTTTTCAGGCGAGGATCTGGGCCTCCTGGAGCAGGTCCTAGGTTCTCTTTTGTTGCTCAGAGGCACAAAGCAGTCCTGTTATAGAGACTGGCAAATGCTTTTGGAAACTATAACTTGGGAGTTCCACACACCTCCTCAGGGTTCCCACATCAGTTTAAACTTGCCCTGGAATATCTTTACTCTTCTGGAAGCTCTTCCTGGCTTTTAAAGTTGTGTGTATGTATGTGTGTGTGTTAATACTCAGCATTTTCTGTTGCTTTTAGTGAGGTTGACCCCAACAATCCTACCCATTCATGTGATGGAAAACTCAAGTCTCTCCCACATTGTTTTTCTTTGTAATTTCCTTAAAGCAGATTTTTTTTTTTTGAGAGTCTCCCTTTGTAGCCCTTGGTAGAGTCTGTGGCATCACAGCTCACAGCAACCTCAGACTCTTGGGCTTAAGCAATTCTCTTGCGTCAGCCTCCCAAGTAGCTGGGACTACAGGCGCCCACCAAAATGCCCGGCTTTTTTTTTTTTCCAGTTGTCATTGTTTAGCAGTCCCCACCTGTTCCAACTGCCTGACTTTGGCATACAGGGCCGATGCCCTACCCACTGAGCTATGGGCACCGCAAATGAGTTAGTTGTTGTTTGTTTGTTTAACTAACT
>CAUYQV010198130.1:0-13066 GCA_963574575.1 Galagoides demidoff | reverse complement strand
AAAAAAAAAAAGATTATAAGCAACCCTGATGATTCCCACCAGCTCTACCTCTCACTACCCATCCTGTTCCTCTCCAACCCCTCCCCCACACCCCTCCTCATTCTCTCAATCTGACCTCCCCATAGACCCCATTGTATGGGATACCTCTCTTCCTTCTATAGCCTCCCATCATTCACCCATTCTCATTGCTTGCTGACCCCAACATTCATATCCTTCCCTAAACAATACCCAATTCCCACAGCAGTCCTCAGGAGCATTAAACCACTCATCCTCAAACTCCTTTGACTGGTATTCTCAAATCTACTAACTTGCCCTACAACACTCCCATTCTTCCTGTAAAAAAATTCAATGGTTCAGGGAGGCACCTGTGGCTCAAAGAGTAAGGCACCAGTCCCATATGCCGGAGGTGGTGGGTTCAAACCCAGTCCCGGCCAAAAACTGTGCAAAAAAAAACAAAAAACAAAAACCAATGGTTCATATTAGTTAGTATAAGACTTACAGGCCATCAGTGAAATTGTCCATTCTGTTCACCCAGTAGTCCCTAATCCCTATGCCCTCTTATCTACCATTCCTTCCAATACCTCCCACTACACAATTTTGGATCTCAAGGGTGCCTTTTTTACCATCCTTATCTATGAGCTCTCCCAACCCCTCTTTGCCTTCACGGACTCTGATCTTCTACAAGCCAACAACTTACCTGGACAGTTCTCCCATAAGAATTTAGAGACAGTCCTCATTACTTTGGTCAGGCACTTCAGGCCAACCTCTAGTTAATTTTACTGAAAAATTCCACAGTTCTTCAGTACGCAGATGACCTTCTCTTATGCAGCCCCTCCCCCTCTGTCTCCTGGCAAAACACCATTGACTTACTCTCCTTCCTCACCACCCTCACCACCAAGGAGTATAGAGTGTCCCCTTTCTTTTTTTTTTTAATTTTTTTTTAAATTTTGCTTTTATTTATTTTTTTTTATGGAGACAGAGTCTCACTTTGTGTCCTTCAGTAGAGTACTATGGAATCATAGCTCACAGCAACCTCTGCCAACCCCTGGGTCCCTGGGTTTAAGTGATTCTCTAGCCTCAGCCTCCCAAGTAGCTGGGATTACAGGCGCCTGCTAGAACGCCTGGCAATTTTTGGTAGAGACGGCGTCTCACTCTGGCTCATGCTGATCTCGAACCTCTGAGCACAGGTGATCCACCAGCCTTGGCCTCTCATAGCACTGGGACAACAGGCGTGAGCCACCACGCCCAGCCGTGTGTCCCCTTTCAAAGCCCAGTTAACCTCTCCCTCTGGGAACGAGAAAAATTCATTCCCCTGACCACATTCAGACCATCTCTTCCTTACCCCTTCCGCAAACAAAAAATGACCTCCTCTGCTTCCTGCAGGTTCTAGGATATTTCAAGGCCTAGATCCCCAATTTCAAAGCCTTGGCTAAACCTCTATACACTGTCACTAAGGTTCCCCAACTGACCTCCTAGGCCCACACCAGCTTTGGTCAAGAGCTTTTTCCTCTTCCTACAAACCTCTGTCTGAAGCACTCTCCCTCCATCTCCCCAATCCCCGCTATCCTTTTACCTCTCAGTGTCAGAACACCAAGAATGTGCAGTAGGAATCCTAACACAGAAACCTCCCAATAATCACCTCCCAATAGCATTCCTCTCAACACAGATAGATTCACAGCCTTAAGCTGGCCCCCTTGCCTCCGAGCGGTGGCAGCCATGTCCCTCCTTTTCCTGGAGGCCCAGAAATTTACCCACCATGCCCTCCTATATCTACTTACCCCTCATAACATTCTATCCCTTTTAAAACACCAATACTTATTATCTTAATTTCTGTACCTCACTTTACTCCAGCTCCTAATGCTTTTTATAGAAAACCCAGATCTTCACTTTCTCCCTGGCCTGGCATATAATCCCTCAGCTCCATTAGCTGCCCTCCACTTATATGACTCTCACAATTCCCAGAACCCATTCCATGATTACTGACCTTTAATCACAGTAACATTATACCCTTTTCCCAACATCTCCCTCTTTCCCTTATCTAACCCTAAAGATGACTGGTTTATGGATAGCAGTTCTTCGAAGCCCACTGCTCATTCTGTTGCTAAGGCAAGATTTGCTATTGTGTCTTCTTCCAGCATTATCGCCTCCATTACTCCGCCCACCCTGGCACTTCTTCACAACAGGCAGAACTCTAACTAAAGCCTTACAACTCGCACAAGGCTGTTCTATTGACATACACACAGATTCTAAGTATACTTTCCACATAATCCATCACCATGCAGCTCTAGGGCAAGAAAGAGGATTCATTACCTCTCAAGGCTCCTCTGTTATCAATGCCACACTCACCAAAAACCTCCTAAATGCAGCCACTCTCCCAAAGGAAGTAGCCATTATCCACTCTAAAAGCCACCAAAATAAAACAGATCCAATTTCTAAAGGCAACCAAAAAGCCAATATAGAAGCCAAGCGGGCAGTTCAACACCCTTACACACCCCTACCCCCCGTAGAAGGCCAGAACTTGTCCTTCGATAAATTCTCTCCAGTATATACATCCGAACAACAGGACAATTACTGGCATCTTCCCACATGGCAAGGATGGTTCCTTCAACAGGGAAAAATTTATTCTTCCTTCCTCCCAAGCACAAAATATCCTCCCCTCTATCATAGCCTTTATGATGGCTTCAAGCCTCTTTACACCCTTCTTTCTCCCCTCCTTTCACACCCATGACTATCTTTCCCTTTTAAAAAAGATAACCCAGTCTCACACAATCTGTGCCCAGGTCTCACCCCAGGAAGCCATTAAAACACCCCTTTTTCCCACACATCAGGCCTGGGGCCAAACCCCCAGGGCAAGACTAGAAGACTGACTTCACTCACATGCCTCCTGTATGAAAATATCAACTTCTTTAGTTCTCAGGGTGATTAGAAGCCTTCCCTACAATAGGAAGGAAAACCCATGAAATTGTCTCCACCCCTCTCCACCACATTATTCCTAGATTCAGCCTCCCCAACTCCATTCAGAGTGACAATGGCCCAGCTTTCATGAGCCAGAACACCTCCCAAACCTCACAAGCCCTAGGAATTCAGTGGTATTTACATGTGCCTTAAAGGCAATCATCAGGGAAAGTAGAACAAATGAATAACAAACATCTTTAAACAACATCCCATCAAATTAGTACTCCAACACAAACAATACTGGATTAAGCTTGTGGCTATCACTTTACTCCGCATTTGTTCTACTCCTGGCAAACCCCTCTTTTACAGCTCTTTTGAAATAATGTATAGAAGAACTATTATTCTGGGCCCTGGACCCCTCCAGACTGTATCATAGGAAACTATTTTCCCAGCCTCCAGGAAACCAGGAAGGAACTTAGAAAAAACAATAAACCAGCTCCTACCCCAACCCTCAGCAGAGTAAGTCAGAGACCAGTTGGTAGGACAAGTTTTCCTCAAATCTCCCTTGCCTTGCAGGAATCTTATCTCCTCACACCGTTCTGTACAGCAATCCCATGGCCGTTTGCCTCTTGGATGCCCCAGTCTGGATCCACCAATCACGAATAAAACTGGGTCCTACAGAAAAACTTCTAACACGGGAAGACTCCCCACTGGAAATAGCAAGTACTATTCCTCACCACCTTAAAACTCACCAGGATCCCCGAAGAGTCCACTTCCCCAAAAATGTGTAGTATTCCTCCCCAATTCCCTTTTCTCCATAACTTTTCTCAAGATGCCTGGCTACTCTCACACATTCAAAGCTGGGATGATCTCTTTGAAGCCTTTATAGATCTGTGACTACAAGGCACCTTTCAAGACTCTCGTCCTAAGGAAAACCAATTTTTCCTCTTTCTACTCCTTTTCCTTCTGGCTACCCCTCCTGTCAATCCTGGCCCTTCTCCCCTCCCCATCAACCCTGACTGAGTGCATAGGTTGTTTTACCACCTGACCTCAACTTTGTATATCTGTAAATACCTTACCAACCCTCATTCCCACGTCCTCTATGCCCTATTCTTACCTCAGACCCCCTCTTTTTTCTTTTTAGAGACAGAGTCTGACTTTCTCACCCTCAGTAGAGTGCCATGGCATCACAGCTCACAGCAACCTCCAGCTCTTGGGCTTGGGTGATTCTCTTGCCTCAGCCTCCCAAGTAGCTGGGACTACAGGCACCCACCACAACGCCCGGCTATTTTTTAGTTGCAGTTTGGCTGGGGCCAGGTTTGAACCCACCACCCTTGGTATATTGGGCTGGTACCCTCCTCACTGAGCCACAGGTACTGCTCCAGATCCCCTCTTTCACTAGCTACACTTATATGCCAGCACACTGTTATAATGTTGCCAAAGCCTCTGAATGTTCTTTTTTTTGTCCTATAAGTCTCCTGCCTCAGCCTCCCAAGTAGCTGGGACCACAGGCGCCTGCCACTACGCCCAGCTACTTTTTAGCTGCAGCTGTCATTGTTGTTTGGCAGGCGCCTGGGTAGAGTGCCATGGCATCACAGCAACCTCCAACTCCTGGCTCAAGCGAGTCTCCTGTCTCAGCCTCCCAAGTAGCTAGGACCACAGGCGCCCGCCACAGCGCCCGGCTATTTTTAGTTGCAGCTGTCATTGTTGTTTTGGCGGGCCTGGGCTGGATTAGAACCTGCCACCTTAGGTGTATGCGGCTGGCACCTTAGCCACTTGAGCCATAGGCGCCAAGCCATTCTTTTTTTTTTTTTTTTGAGACAGAGTCTTACTTTGTTGCCCTCAGTAGAGTGCCATAGCGTCACAGCTCACAGCAACCTCCAGATCTTGGGCTTAGGCAATTCTGTTGCCTCAGCCTCACGAGTAGCTGGGACTACAGGCACCCCACCACAATGCCTGGCTATTTTTTGTTGCAGTTTGTCTGGGGCCAGGTTCAAACCCACCACCCTAGGTATGTGGGGCTGGCGCCCTACTCACTGAGCCACAGGTGCCGCCTGCCTCTGAATGTTCTTATGAAGGAAAGAGGTACCAGATCAGCAAAATAAAGGGCACTAGATGCCCCAAAGGTGGAGTCAGGACTACTGCCTGCTGGACATACCTCACACATGTAGGATTATCAGATGGAGGAATAGTTCAGGACATAGCATGTCAGCAAGAAATAAGACAAATTGTTAAAAAATTCTCTTCCAGGCTCGGCGCCTGGAGCTCAGTGGCTAAGGTGCTAGCTACATATACCCAAACTGGCAGGTTTAAATCCAGCCCAGGCTGGCCAAACAACAATGACAACTACAACCAAAAAAAAAAAAAAAAAAAATAGCTGGGCATTGTGGCAGGCGCCTGTAGTCCCAGCTACTTGGAAGGCTGAGGCAAGAGAATTACTTAAGCCCAAGAGTTTGAGGTTGCTGTGACACCACAGCACTCTTCCCAGGGTGACATAGTGGGACTCAGTCTCAGGAAAAAAAAAAAAATCTCTCTTCCAGTATAACCTCTCTACCCTATACAGGATTTTAGACCTCACTGTCCTATAAGACCTACAACATCCCTTATTCCCTGGCTTTTATTTTTATTTTATTTATTTATTTTTTTTGAGACAGAGCCTCAAGCTGTCTCCCTGGGTAGAGTGCTATGGCATCACAGCTCAGAGCAATCTCCAACTCCTGGGCTCAAGCAAGTCTCCTGCCTCAGCCTCCCAAGTAGCTGGGACCACAGGCGCCTGCCACTACACCCAGCTACTTTTTAGCTGCAGCTGTCATTGTTGTTTGGCAGGCCCGGGCTGGATTCAAACCCGCCACCTTAGGTGTATGTGGCTGGCGCCTTAGCCACTTGAGCCACAGGAGCCAAGCCTATTCCCTGGCTTTTAAACACTTCCTTCTCAGCTGCCTTGAACTTGCTGTCTCTCCTCTCCCCATCAGGATGCTGGATGTGCCTTTCTCTACACCAAAATTTTTTCAATCCCATACCCGTACCTGACACATATAACTCTTTCATTCTGTCAGAAAATATCACAGCTCTGTTTGGCCCCATAACTATGGACTTTCCACCCCGAGAGTACCCCAATTTAACCTGCTTCAATCTCACCAGTAAAGGAGACTCTGTAGGCTTTATAAAGCCTGATCTCTATTCTCTCAACTCAACTTTCCCCTTATCTGATTCCTCCTGTGCCTCTCTCAGAATATTTTTCCCCTGTAGCCACTCCATCTATGAGTGCGGGCATGCTAACCACTCCCGTCTTTGTACCTGAGTCTTCCTCACCCCCCTCTTTTGTGAATGACTCCTCCCTAATTCAGGCCCTGATACATCCCTCTACTTCTAGACAAAAATTAGGCATCTTTCTCCCTGTACTCCTCAGAATAGGCATAGTGGCTGGACTTGGCACGGCATTGCAGGCACTAGTACATCAACCTACTTTTATCACCAACTTTCTCTTGAGCTTAATGAAGACATAGAAAGAGTAGCAGACTCTATAGTCACCCTACAATCCCAAATCAATTCTTTTTTTTTTTTTTTTTTCAGAAAGAGCCTCAAGCTGTCGCCCTGGGTAGAGTACTGTGGCATCATAGCTCACAGCAACTTCTATCTCCCAGGATTAAGCAATTCTCTTGCCTCAGCCTCCCAAGTAGCTGGGACTACAGGCACCCGCTACAAAACCCAGCTATTTTTTTTTTTTTTGTTACAGCCATCATTGTTGTTTGGCGGGCCTAGGCTGGATTTGAACCTACCCACTCAGGTGTATGTGGCTGGCGCCTTAGCCGCTTGAGCCACAGGCGCCAAGCCACAAATCAATTCTTTAGTTGCAGTTGTCCCTCCAAATCGCCAAACCTTAGATTTAATTATAGCAGAAAAAGGAGGCACGTGTGTTTTTTTAGGAGAAGATTTTACCTTTGTAAACCAGTCTGGAATAATCACAGGCAAAGTAAAAGAATTCCAAGAACGAATCAGAGGGATTCGTGACTCCAGTGGCTAAGGTGCCAGCCACATACACCTAAGGTGGCAGGTTCGAATCCAGCCCAAGCCCACCAAACAACAATGATGGCTGCAACCAAAAAATAGCCAAGTGTTGTGGTGGGCACCTGTGGTCCCAGCTACTTGGGAGGTGGAGGCAGGAGACTTGAGCCCAGGAGTTGGAGGTTGCTGTGAGCTGTGATGTCACTGCACTCTACCCAGGGGGACAGCTTGAGGCTATCTCAAAAAAAAAAAAAAAAAAAGGAATGACTCAGAGAAAAACAGATCTGGAATCATCTAATCCCTGGTCCTTATTCAATTCCTGGCCTCCTTGGTTATTTCCTATTTTAGGGCCACTAATTATGATCTTTTTCATTCTCAGTTTCAGATCAGTAATCCTCTGCCTCATCTCTCAATTTATTGACCAGGCAGTCACCAAAAAAACAACCACTAATATCCTTGCCCTATGTGGATATCAACCAGTTCAACCTGAAGACCCAAGAGTGCCCCGGTAAACACCGCTCCCTTCTCCCTCTCTTTTATCCTTATAGACAGCCCACACCAACCCTCAACTACAGGAAGCAAAGAGACACCACATCCATCACTCTGCCTCCTTATAATAGACTAAAAAGACTGAGATGATAGGGTGGAATGTAGGGACCCACCCAAATAGAACCGTCCTGCCCAGGAAGGAAGGAATGTGCCAATTCTTATCCCTCTGGACTCTTATATTCCCACCTGCCTTAACCCACGTGCTAACTTCTTTTTTCAAACTCAGACTGCTTGCACTGGAGTGAATAAAGGCCACATGGCCCACGCAGAACGTGGACTCCACTTCCTTTCACTAACATCTTGGAATAATCTCCATTTTTGGTTCTTAACCTCTCAGTGGGTACCTCCTACCTACAGGGTAGCTCAATGCAAATGCCTATAAACATTAAGTGCTAATTTGATGGTGACCATCTCTTCAAACTGGGGTTTCTCCAATGCATCTGTGCCCACAGTGGTGCATGGAAGTCTAGGGGGCCAAGCCCTGAAGCCCTTGGGCAGGAGAAAAATCTGTTCCTGGGGAGGAGCTGCCTACCCAGGTCTGGGGCCAGGCTCACTCACCTTTCCTTCCTGCCTCTGGGTCTCTGCTTCCCCGCCAGGGCCCGAAGCTCCTCCTCTGAAGGGTGCTTGTACCGGAACAGACTGAGGGCAAAACCAAGACAGTCAGGAATACTTGGGCATGGGGACATTGAGGCAGTGAGCCCTAAACCTGGGGACTTGGCTGGGCCAGAGGAAGCCCTGGAAGGTGGTAGGGGCTGAGCTGGAGTGGCTGGTGCAAAGAGAAATTCTGGGGGAAATGGTGGGGCCAACAGATGAAGTTTAGGAAGGCTCAATGATTACTTAAATACCCTTTAATTTGCTGGTTTCCCTTTCTCCTGGGGAAACAGGTGTGTGCCTTTTACTAGGCAAAGAATTCAGTTTCCACCAGCTTCACAAAAAAGGGTCAGAGACCCACACAGGGAAAGAAACCAGAGCTGGGGATGGGAGTGTAGATCTCTAGGAAGAGTAAGGGTGGAGGGAGGCAGGAGGCGGGTACAATGGGAATGTGGCCTAGGAGCCTCCTTTATGTATAAAAAATCCAATTGTACACTTCGAATATATGCTGTTTGTCATGCTTCAGTCACACAATAAAGTAGCTCCCAGCCCCCAGAATGAAGGCTGAGCAAAGCATGGTGGGCATAGCTCCTTGAGGCCCCTCCCACCAAGGAGGGTGTGGCAAGGCTCACCTGCCATTGCAGAGCAGCCAGCGAGCGAATGAGCAATGTGGTGCCAACCTGTGCATGAGGGTGGCAGTGAGCAGGGTCACCACCAGCTGCACTCCGAGGACCGCCTGGGGGAAGGGACATGATAGGTAGTGCCTGCCAAAGGGTCACAAGCTCCTTCCCTCAGAACCCAGGCTATTTATAGAGAAGCCAGGCCAGATGGGGGAGGGTGATACTCCTGGCTCCAGTGGCTTCTTAGGGAAAGGTCCTGGGATGAGCCCAGACTCAACTCTGGGAACAGAACAGAGCAGAGAGCTGAGAGCAGGTCTCCCCTCCCCCACAACCATATCAGAGGCACCAGGTCCTACTTAGCTGGAACATGAAGTAGAGACCAGGAGTTTGCATCTAGCCTCCTCATTGCTGGGGAGAGAGCTAGGCAATGAGGCCGGGTGGTCTCCATGTGGATCAGCCCCACATGGTAGACTGCAGAGCAGCATTGGAGGTTGATCATGTGACTCAGAAAGTCCTAAGCCACCTGGAGGGGCTGAGTGCCTGAGCTCCCTGGGAGCAATGGGTAGCTATGGATTCAGGTATCAGTCTCCCCAAGTCTTGGTTTTCTCATCTGGAAATGGGAGTACTTGCTATTTTGCTTCATGGATTCATCACAGCCAGCTTCCAGCTCTTACTATGGCCCCACACCCAGTGAAAGTGACTTGTGTCCCACAGCCTTCTGTACCAACTGCATCTTGGTTGAGCTTCTGGCTATGCCCTCTGGGGCCTCCTTTCCCTAAGTCTGTCCTACCTTAAATGATCCATGCTGACTCCATCACCATCCCTCACCCCTTGTAATCAAACTCCTTGGAGTGGGATGACTTTTAAATTAAAATTTTTCTTACCAAGTTCTGCATACAAACTGTTTAAATAAATACTAATTCAGAACACGTTTTCATGTGCTTATTTCGAAATGTTTCAGAAGGATCAGTCGGAAGCTGAAATTGGGTTTTCCTGCTTGAACAAAGTACATAATTGTTTGCTATCAGTAATTATGTAATTATGTAAAATTATGTGCCCAAGGGAGCTGTTGACTAGTCCTATGGAATTATAATCAACAATTAAAATGAAATAAAGATTACTTAAATGGGAAAATTAATTGATTATTAACATAATCCTTTAATGGGGCATAAATAAGCCAACTTTAATAGAAAAAGCTCTACATGATGGATATCAGGCCTACCACTATAATTCAGAATGAATGCGGAGAAGTCCACCATTAAAATAATCTACTAGGGCCGGGTGTGGTGGTTCATGCCTGTAATCCTAGCACGGAGGCCAAAGCAGATGGATTGCTTGAGTTCATGAGTTCAAGATCAGCCTGAGCAAAAGCAAAACCCCATCAACTAAAAATAGGAAAAACTGAGGCAAGGGGATGGCTTGAGCCCAAATTGGAGGTTGCTGTGAGCTATGATGCCTTAGCACTCTACCTAGGGCAACAGCTTGAGAGTCGTCTCAAAAACAAACAAAAAAACCTGACTAATAGGATATTTTCTCTGTGCCTGTGACTTGTAAACTGAGACCAGAAATCTTTTTTCAGTAATAAAATGAGGTAGGAGGCTCCATCTTCCTAATCTTCAAATCCTCAATGCTCACCTCCTTCAGACCCAAGGGAAGACTGGTTGGCAGGTACTAATGACCTTGACCAAGTGCACCAGTGGACCCGGCTCCTCCTACCCCAGTGGGCCAAGCCTCTCCGGAAGCCTCGCCCTTCCTCCTAGGACCCACCCCCAGCCCTTTGCCCCAGCATCCCTCACCGGCTGTTGCCCGAACACCAAGGCTTCGAGATGCCCGTTTTTCTCCTCCCTTGTAACCTCCCCCCTGTGACCCCATCCCCTGCCAGCGTTTTACCCACCTACCCAGTTCATCAGGACCCCAGCACAGGAACACCTCCAGCCAAGAGCAGCCCCTCCCCCAATACCCGCTCACGGCTCCCAGGATCTGAACCCTCAGTCCCTCCATGTGGCTCAGGACTTTCCTAGTCTCAACATCAACCCCCAACCCTCCAACGCTGCTCTGCAGTCTGCCATGTGGAGTTGTTTCACCTAGAGACCGCCCAGCCTCATTGCCAGGCTCTCTCCTCAGCCCTCCCTGTGGCCCAACCACTGGGGTCTCATAGGCCCTCCTAGACCCGCCGGCCCTCCATCGCTGACTTCGTCCTCTCCAAAACCTCCCAGGGAGAAGACCTTGCTGGAAGTCCTTGCGGGACCTAAGGCTCCCGAGATCTGGGCTGTGTCTCACGGCCCCACCTCCCAACAGCCTCTCATTTCAGGGTCAACTCTCTGCAGATGTCTCCAAGAAACTTCAACTTCTGGAACCTTCCACCAGCTATGTTCCTTCCTTGCTCTTCTCTGGATTTACAATCCTTGAACCCAAGAAATCAGTACAACTTTCCTCCATCTGGTAGCAAAGAGCTCTTGCCCTCACCTCCTGCTAGTTAGGCCTGGAAGGAGGCACCACTTTCAACAATCCTCTACGGTAATGCACTTCCTTCACACCCACCTCTAACGCCTCTCCTCGAGGATCCCTCCCAGGCAGGACCAACCACACTTCAGACCCCCTCCAGCTCCCTGTCCCTCCCTCTGGTCAGTCCTCAGTGATGCAGAGGTCCCGCCCACAGGAACATGGCTAAGTTTGAAGAATACGCTTTATAAATTGGACCTAGAGACGCCTCATGTATTCCAAGACCCTTGCCTACCCTGAAGCCACCCGGCCCCCTGGGTTCACCTTTCAAGGCTCTTATTGCCCCTTCCGCACACCTCCACCAGGCCCGCAAATACTCGGTCTGCACGATCCACACGCTCCTGCAGAACCCTTGTATCCAGAATGGGCCCCAAGAGGACCCCAGGCCACCCTCGCGGTGCTCCGACGTGTTCCGGTCCTGTACCCTATGCGGGACCACGACCCCTCTGCAGGGCACCAGGACCCTGAAAACGTCTCCAAAGACTAGAACCCCCAGGACGCACAGGGGCTCTCAATCCCCTACACACTACACCGTCCGACTCCCCCCGGGGCTCGGCAGCTGACAGCAGAGCCCAGAGAGAGACATAGGGCCCTAAGTGTGAACCCAAGTCCCTCACAGCCTCCAATCACCGTAGAGGGACCCCATCGACTGGACCCCAGCCTCTCAAGGCATTCCAGGGCACAGAACGCTAGCTCACCATGTCGCATACTGAAGCACGGTTTACAGATCCACGGACTTGGGGCTTAGATCACTACGTAGGAACTCGACCAGTCAGAGACCCAGACTGGTGTGACGAGCGGCCCATGAGCCCAATCAGCACGGTGTACAGGTCCACGAACCTGCAGCTTAGATCACCACGCGGGAACTCGGCCAGTCAGAAGCCCAGACTGGTGTGACTAACGGCCCATGCGCCAATCAGCGGGTAATCACGAGGTCGCTCGCGTTGCGTGCCGGAAGTTGTAGTTCCTACTTGCTGATTCTGAGTTCAGAGTCGGGGCTGTGTCTGAGAGGTTTGAGACACTATTTGGCCGACCTCTCTTAAGTCTTGGTCTTTTTTTTTTTTTTTTTTTTGGCTGGGGCTGCGTTCACCACCTCCGGCATATGGGGCTGGCGCCCTACTCCTTGAGCCACAGGCGCCGCCCAAGTCTTGGTCTTCTTACCTACACCCATCTTGCAGGTCTGCAGAGAAAACATTCATTCATCCAGGCGCTGTATCCAGAGGGACAAGTTTTTTGGGTTTTGTTTTGTTTTGTTTAAGGCTAGGCAAGTGAGGGATAGTTGTAAGTGTAGAACTCCTCCTGATCAGGAACATTCAATGGTTTCCACTGTCTAGACTCCTACGTGCTCAAAGACTGAATGCAGACCCTTCTTCCTGACTTAAATTTCCTTCCATTCTATTGTACTCACTATAGTACAACTTTCCACCTGCCATCCTCAGACCTTCAGGCCTTTGTAAATATCGCCTGCCTTGGAATGCCTCAATCTTTTTCACCTTCCCAAATGCCTTATTCATCTCTATCAGCCAAGGCTCTGCTTGTGCTCCACACAAAAAAAATCTGACTCAAATTGGCTCAACCAAAAAAGGAAAGTTTTGGCCCATGTAACAGAAAATCCTAGAGATGGTGTCAGCTTCAGGCATGAGGACCAGATGTCAGCCTCAGTAATCTGATGTCCTTTGTTTCATAGCTTGGAGGAAAAGGCTTCTGATGTACATAAGTGCCTGAGTTTTGCTGTCTGTTTTGTTTTTTTGTTTTTTTTTTTTTGAGACGGAGCCTCAAACTATCCCCCTGGGTAGAGTGCCATGGCATCACAGCTCATAGCAACCTCCAACTCCTGGGCTCAAGCGAGTCTCCTGCCTCCACCTCCCGAGTAGCTGGGACCACAGGCGCCCACCACAACGCCC
>CAUYQV010198129.1:0-16886 GCA_963574575.1 Galagoides demidoff | reverse complement strand
TCAAGCTATCCCCCTGGGTAGAGTGCCATGGCATCACAGCTCACAGCAACCTCCAACTCCTGGGCTCAAGCGAGTCTCCTGCCTCCGCCTCCCAAGTAGCTGGGACCACAGGCGCCCGCCACAACGCCTGGCCATTTTTTTGGTTGCAGCCATCATTGTTGTTTGGCGGGCCCTGGCTGGGGATTCGAACCTGCCACCTTAGGTGTACGTGGCTGGTGCCTTAGCCGATTGAGCCACAGGCGCCGAGCCAGTTTTCCAAACTTTTTCATCTCCCGACACACTCGGACCTACAGTTGAACTTCCATGGGACACTTAAATTATGTTGATCAGAAAAAAAGAGTGACAAAAAAAGAATATACTTACTGTGCTTTGTGCTTCTTTCAAAAGTAACTTAATGATCTTTGAAAATTTTCTCAGCACACCTAAGATTCTCCGTGGCACACAGTTGGAAACCTCTGCTCTTGATAACAACAGCCAGCTTTCTCACTCTCGAAAAAGAATTATTACAGATAATAAAAGGAGAAGACTAGAACCTTTTGGTGATGGGCTAGCATCAGAGGTACAGGTGTGAATTCACTTTAACAAAACATACGCACATGCAGAGAGATGGATACAGACGTAGAAACAATCTATGTGTGTGCACAGGGAAGTGAGTGTCACGTCCTTGCGAATTCTGCTCGCTGGGTCCGCCTCGAAGCAGTGACACTCCAGTGACAATGGGCACACCTCATGCTTTAAACTTGACTCCTAAATGCCACCGTTCAGTCAAAGGAACCAGAGCTTATTTTAGAGGTGACTGATTCCAGTGTCGGGGAAGGGATAATACAAGATGAGCCCACAGTGTTGAAGCATCTGGGACTGTCTGAAAATCAGAATCACTTTAAGAAGCAGGGGGCAGGTGGAAAGGCCGCTGGGCCACCCTGCAAGGGGCCCTGGGCTCAAACAATTTGAGCAGCAAAATCGAGTACTAACATTCAGCAAAGATGCAATAAAATATACATGTCTGTGCGTCTCTGTCAGCATAAATAAAGAACTAAATAAACTAATAAGTGAGGGGGAAGGCGTAACTCTTCCTTACAGAAGAATCCCAATTACCAAATACAGAAGAAGTGAGAGAAATAGAAAGTCACATCAAACACAGTGAAGATTGTCGCAGGTGAGATCTAGTGATGCTAAAATTACAGGGCGGGAGTTTGAGCCGATACAGAATATTTGTATAGTTTCCTCCAAGGAAGAATTGCAACATGCCGGTGGAGAGAGCTGGCAGACATCGTCTAAATAAAGTGGTCAAGATCAACATCGGGAAACCACCCCTCAGTCCTATCTCTGGGGATGGCCGTGAAGGTTCAGCCCTCTATGTCCACAGACTGACCAGGTAGGCTAGGACTAACTGCCGTCTCCTGGGCTTCAGTGTCCTCATAAGCACCGAGGCACGGGGGGGGGGGGGGTAGATAAAGGAGACACTTTCAATTAAGTTTGTTTTTGCCGAGGAGTCCTTTCCCTCAACATGACATGCTAAGACCCAGCGGCTCTGGACCTGCACAGAAACGTATAACCTGAAGATAACCAGACACAACATCAAACAAACCCAGAAGGAGGAAGAGTCTAAATTATAATTGACTAGTACTTTCTGAAATGTCAAGGTCATCCAAGAGAAGGGAAGACTGAGGGACTGTCAGGGACTGGGGAGATGAAGGCGCCGTGATGACCTGGTGATCTGGGTTTGCTCATTTTGACAACTGTCCTGTGCCCACCCCGTTATCAAGGAGCCTGGGTGAAGGGCACACAGGAATACTCTGTGCTAGCTTTGCAACACTTCGGTATAAAAAAAAAAAATTAAAAGACAACAAAAAAACAAGAAGAGAGGGAGAGAGATGTGATGACAAAGAGAACAAAGAAAGTGGTTTGGAGGATTTTATCTCAAAGAGAACTGTGGGCCTGGTCACTGGTACATGGCGCCCGGTAGAGACAAGGAGATAAGAAGCTAATTTATTCTGGGTAAATTCTATCACCAAAAGTATCGTCAGCCTGAACTTTCAAACACACCTTGGACTGTTTGAGTCTTAGAGCCTCCTTTAGGCTCCTGAAGTTGGAAGGGGTTGGACAAAACGGGCCAGTGCTCAAGGAGGCCCTATCACCAACACGCACTCCAGATAGGAAAGAATCTTCTAGATGATGGAACCAGGGGCCAGGGTGCTGCCCCCATGGAGCAGAATCAGAGTCTAATGAGACGACAAAGTTCCAGGGTGAAGATCTCTTAAAATGCCTCTCTGAAAGGATTTTGGAATAGCTGTGCCCAAGTGTTTGCTGGTGGCTCTTCCTGACCCCAAATAGGAGTGGTCCCTGTGGGTGTTCAGCCTCTGACCCAGCGTTGTAGAGCAGTGCAGACGGGAACGGGGTGTCAAGGATCTTTCTTTTGTGGAGACAGAGTCTCACTTTGTCACCCTCAGTAGAGGGCTGTGGCATCACAGCTCACAGCAACCTCCAACTCCTGGGCTTAGGAGATTCTCTTGCCTCAGTCTCCCGCGTAGCTGGGACTACAGGCACCCGCCACAATGCCTGGCTATTTTTTTGTTGCAGTCTGGCCAGGGCCAGGTTTGAACCTGCCACCCTTGGTATGTAGGGCTGGCGCCCTACTCCCTGAGCCACAGGTGCTGGCCTCAAGTATCTTTTTGTTAAATGTTTCTGGAACAAGAGGAACTCTATCGTATCTCTGTGATAGAGTGACGTGTGAGAAAGAGTAAAACAAGGTGTTTAATGGATCAAGGTGTCGTCTAGACTTAGCACCACTCACGTCTGTATCTGCTTGTACCCTTCCACTTGTCACCCCCTTGAAGTGAAGCGTGGCCACCTCACTTACTTGGATGGGTTCAGCGTGGAAGCATTTCATTAGTGGGATGGGAACCACCAGTGTGGTCCCCTGCTCTCGTCACCACCATGGTCCCGAGCTCCCCAGCCTGGATCTCGAGTGAGTGACACAGGGAGCACGGCTCTCACCAACCGTAGATCAACATGGGATTCTGTGAGAGGCACACACTCGCTGCTTGAAGTCACCGAGATTGGGGCTTGCTTGTTACTGCACCCCAACCTGACGGAACCCATTCATCCAGGTAAGAGTGGATATGCCAGGCTGGAAAAACAGAGACGCCCACCACCAGCAAGAAACCCAGGGTCCTGTAAGAACGGACCAGGAGGTAATGATAGCTCCGGTGGTCCAGTAGCCATGGAGGGACTTGGAAGCTCAGAAGACCAGCCCCAGCCTGGGTCTGTGGGAGGTCAGCCAGGCCTTTTCTTCCTCAGTTATTCTTCTTTCCAATCCAGCCTTCCTGGGAATCTGAGTGGCCATTACAACCTCCCTGTCTGTTGGGCCGTGGCTGGAAGGTGACGAGCATGGCTGTGAGGGTCACCTTGCTGTCACACATTGTAGCTGCCAAGTTGGCCTGGACTCAGAAATCAGGTTTTAATCCTTGCTACCCACAAAGTCACGGGGGGTCTTGGACCAGCAGGCAGTGAGGAATTGGGGTCCATGAAGGAGGTGGCAAGTTTGGTTGTTTTTGTCAAGAATTCTCTTCTCCCCAAATAAAAACACGAGGCATAGGGGCTCTGAACCTGCTCTCCACTGCCTCTCCTCTGTCCCCAAAAGAGCCATAGCCCAGCATTTTCTGCAAGGAACCCCAAGGACCCCTTGAAACATAATCCAGACTCTTGTAAGGGCTCATCCAGCTTGGAAGGACTGTGGGTTTTCAAGATGGCCAGGGATGTGTTTTGCCTGTCAAATCTCAGGCTCCCAGAAATGGTGGGGGGCTGCTGCCAGGCTGGGGCCCCACTGGCTTCTAGGCAGAGCCCTTGCCCTTGGGCAGCACCTGTAGCTCAAAGTAGGGCGCCAGCCCCATATGCCAGAGGTGGCGGGTTCAAACCCAGCCCTGGACAAAAAAAAAAAAAAAAAAAAGGACATAACAGAGCCCTTGCCCACCAAGCACTGGACAGCGGTATTCTCCTAGACTAGGTCAGAATGAGACTCAAAATGAGAATCATTTCCCCCAGACTAAATGTAGGTTTCCAAACCCGATTTGTGATACCCAGAGCCCGAGAGCAGCCCCAGCTGTACACACTGTGCTCTCTGGGAAAAACTGAGTGAGGGTTTTGAAGTCAAAGTGTGCTGGGTCCAATTCCTCCATCTGCTGCAGCCTTAGGTGGGAAGTGACTTCCACCCACCTGCTTCAGTTCTCTCCTCTGCAACATGGACTTCCCAGAACAGTAGGAACTGGTGGATGGCACCGTGAGAGTTGAAAAGCTTGATGTCATGCACATACACACTGAGCCCAGGGCCTGCCCAGGAACCGTGTTCTTGACCGTGAACACCTTGCCATTATCTTCACTGTCATCATCACCACACCAGGCCGGACAGGCCACTCCCCCGCCTTGTGTGAACATCTTGCACAGAACACAGCTGCCTCTGAGTAACACCTTGCTCCTGATCCCCACCCCCATCTACCCTATCCCTGCACCCCTCAGTTCCCCACATGGCACCAGCGTAGGAGGAGAGACTGATAAACATGTGGTGGTCCAAACAGATTTGTCTGAAGGGGTGATCTCTGAGGTGGCCCAGTAAAGGCCAACAACTTTGTATCGTGGTCCCATTCAACAGCAGCTTGTTACGGTAGGCTGCAACCTGCCGTAGTGTCTACAAATTGCAGCACAAAGAGTTCCAAAGTGGAAACTATACATCAGTGCCAATGGCACCCAAAACATCAGCAAGTACTTTTTTTTTTTCTGGCAGAGTCTCACTCTGTGGCCTGGTTAGAGTGCCATGGCATCACAACTCACAGCAACCTCAAACTCTTGGGCTCAAGTGAACCTCCTGCCTCAGCCTCCCGAGTAGCTGGGACTACAGGTGCGTACCACAAGGTCCAGCTAGCCTTTCTATTTTTAGTAGAGATGCATCTAGCTGTTGCCCAGGCTGGTCTCAAATTCCTGAGCTCAGGCGATCCTCCCACCTCACCCTCCCAGAGCACTGAGATTACAGGTGTGAGCCACTGCGCCTGGCAGCAAGTACCCAGTTAGCTCTGTCTGGTCTCTGTATAGATAAGCAATCACTCAGGCTGCTGTTTCCCACAACCAATTGCTCTTCTCCTCACAGTGTAGACGTAACCCAGGACTGTTGTGTTTCAGCATGGCCCTGAAGGAGTTAAGTGAAATAAAGAATATTATCAATATTGTATCAGTCACAGATGAGAAACTACATACCAGGATCAGTGTAATTCATTCATTGGTTTATGGACACCGAGTCCTCCGGGGACTGTCACAAATCCACTTGATGTTCCTGAGTGTGAGATTTAGCATTTGGATCTTTGATTTAGCTGAAAGATGTGTAAAAACTCATGCAGTCAGACATCTCCCCACAGGCGATTCATCTGCGCTGGCTTTTACGTAACAGTTATTCCAATCAAGTGTCAGCAGTAACTTAAGCTCCGTAAGTTGCCTCTGAATTCACATTTCTGAGCTGCTGGGACACAGGGGAACAGTGGCAGGGCGAGAGTGCCCCTCCGGGAGCGGGGAGCCTTCTTGCTCTCTTGTTTCTTTGGATTGGCAGACACACCTGGGAGGCCACGTCTGGAGGAAGGAGGCCGCTCCAGCTTCTGAGTCTCCTTCCTGTAGGAGGTCTGTTCCTCTGCAGAGTGGCGGCGGGGGCCGGGAGAGCTGGGAGCCCTGGGAGACGGGGGCACTGAGGGTTCTCAGAGCTGTGTTTGGCTGTCTTTGGGGTGGCTAAGGGGACTCTAGGCCCACAGCTGATCTCTGGCCAGCTCAGCAGGATCCGGAGACCTGGGGCTGATAGATCAGTGAACCCAAGTGGGAGAGCTAACCGGGCAGTTCAAGACTCGATGGACACTGCCTCGTAGTGAACCCAGGTGGGAGAGCTAACCGGGCAGTTCAAGACTCGATGGACACTGCCTTGTAGTGAACCCAGGTGGGAGAGCTAACCGGGCAGTTCAAGACTCGATGGACACTGCCTCGTAGCGAAACCAAGTGGGAGACCTAACCGGGCAGTTCAAGACTCGATGGACACTGCCTCGTAGTGAACCCAAGTGGGAGAGCTAACTGGGCAGTTCAAGACTTAATGGACACTGCCTTGTAGCGAAACCAAGTGGGAGACCTAACTGGGCAGTTCAAGACTCGATGGACACTGCCTCGTAGTGAACCCAAGTGGGAGACCTAACTGGGCAGTTCAAGACTCGATGGACACTGCCTTATAGTTTTCCTTCTCCCAATTTCTGCCACATTTCTCACCCCAGTGGCCTCTGTTTGGTCCTAAGTCCCTCTTTTTTTTTTTTTTTTTCCTTGAGATAGAGTCTCACTCTGTCACCCTGGGTAGAGTGCTGTGGTGTCACAGCTCACAGCAACCTCAAACTCTTGGGCTCAAGCAATTCTTTTGCCTCAGCCTCCCAAGTAGCTGGGGCTACAGGCACCTGCCTCTATGCCCAGCTATTTTTAGGAATTGGATCTTGCTCTGGCTCAGGTTGGTCTTGAATTCCTGAGCTCAGGCAATTCACCCGCCTCAGCCTCCCAGAGTACTGGGATGACAGATGTGAGCCACCACACACGCACCCAGCCTGCTAAGTCTCCTTTTGATTTCTTATCACTCTTCTCTAAAGTGGGCTGGGGAGAGGAAGGCAGACAGAGGGAAGCTTAGTTTTTGTGCCTTCTGGGAGAATAAAAATGCAAGTGGATCATTCTGTGCATGCAGTGGCCATCTATATGAACTGGCTTTAAGTATCACTGTTATTAATAGAAGATGTTTATGATAGGCTTAGCACCTGTTGGCACTGGGCAGTGGAAGCCCTTCCAGGAATAATGTATTTACTCCTCAAAGCAAACTTGGGAAGAAGGCTCCTTCACCGCCCCCTTTTGATGAGGTGCACAGTGGTTGATAAGTTGGGTAAAGTCTTATGGCTGGTAACATGGCAGAGATGGACTTCAAAACTGGTCTGCTGATCTTGAATGGACTCTTGTACCAATAACTTAGCGCTCTTTGTGTTTCCGTGGTGACAAGCTTGCCTTTCACACGATGAGGATGATTTCGGCCTGGGGAAAGGGCTGCATCACCCATGGCCCCACTGGGGGAGGGGGGTACTTTCCAACCTGCAGAAGAAGCAATTCAGAGACAGTGTAGCTATGATTCCAGGTGTCCAGGGTGGGGGGAACCTGTAGGCACATTGCTGAGTAAGGAGGTCAGCACGAGGACCGAATCATGGTGGGCTCTGAGCTGGAGGGTCTAAACGGATGCCTTTCCAAATTCAACATTCAAGTGCACTGTTGAGTAAATGCTTGCCTTATAGCATTTACAGAGAAGAACTTGCCGTGAGAAGTGGACACCCATTGGGGCAGTACAAGAAATAAGGTAAGCAGGAGACAGATCTGATGACATTACCCAGAGGACACAAGCAAAAGATAAAAGAAAGGCTGAGGCAGGTGGATTGCTTGAGCTTGGGAGTTTGAGACCAGCCCGAGTAAGACTGAGACCCCGTCTCTATTAAAAATAGAAAACTAGCTGGGCTTTGTGCCAGGACCTATGGTCCCAATTACTCAGGAGGCTGAGGCAGGAGGATGGCTTGAGCCCGGGAGTTTGAGGTTGCTGTGGGCTGTGATGATGCCACTGTACTCAACCTAGGGCGACAGAAAAAAAAAAAAGATAAAGAGCTGGAAAACACAAGACTTTGAGACATCTGGAGGAGGAAGGAAGGTTTCTTCCTAATAGAGGCTCTGGAAGGATGAAACAAAAGGGGGAGGAGAGAGGCAATTTCTGGAAGGTAATGGGTGAGCATTTTCCAGAACTGATGAGAGACACGAACCCTCAGAATCAAAATCACAGAGTCCCAAGGAAGATTAAAATGAAAATCTACAACAAGACGCGTTGCAGTAAAAACAGAAAAAATATTAGCCCAAGTCCAAAGGCGATTTACTGAAGTAACAGGAAGGATTCCCTAGACCAGAGTTTTTCAAGTTTTTTTTTTTTTTTTAATCTCAGGGCACACTTGAATGTATAGTTAAACTTGGCCAGCACATTTTAATTATGTTGATAAAAAAAAAGAGAGAGAATATACTTACTGTGCTTTGAACTTTTTTTTGAAAATAATTGAATTAATGATCTTTAAAATTTTTGGTGGCACATCTGCGATGGTCTCACTACACAATGGCTGAAAATCACTGCCTTAGGGGCTCGGGGGCCTCGCCGGGCAGCTACCTGGCCTCCGGGGGCCCTATTTCCTTGTGGCTGCCTGTTCTGCAGTGATGTACTTTCAGCCTCCAGTGCCGTGCTGGGACTCGAGGGAATTCCTCACTGAGAAGCCATCACTTAGAGGAGAAGGGGGACTGACAACCAGAAGGGAAGTTTTCCTTCCATCACTCATCCCACGCCTGAGCTGGAGCAGGTGGTGTGGAAGGGGCAGGTCCTCGGCCACAGCAGGACTGGGCTGCCTTGTGAGGGAGGCGGCCCCAGCCTGTCTTTGGAGGTCCACTCCCCTGCCAGGGAAGCTCAGAGAAGTGGCAGATTATGAAGCCAGGCAGTCTGGTTCCCAGGTGCTCATGAAGCTCTAGTTTCCTCTACAGGAAGGATAAAGCTGTCAGAGGCCAGGGGCAGAGGAAGGTCATATCATGACAATAGGTAAAAAAAGGGAATGGGCACCGTTAAATTTTACATCCACAGAGTTTAACCGAGCCACGTGTACAGACACCTACTGTGTGTATATCTGCTTTAGAATCCGCAGAATGCCTTTGGCTTGTCCACAGCTCAGCAAGTGTTACCCATGTGACTCGGGGGGTCCAAAGCCAGCCTGGTGTCCGGGTGCACTCCTCACCTCCGCTGGCCTCGGGGGGCCAGACCCGGCTTACAGGCAGCGGGTTCCTCAGGCTCCATTTTTTAAAAAGAGCTCTGGCTTGAAGCTGCTCCATTTGGGAGGGTTTCTCGCTAGCATTTGGTATGGAATTATTACCAAATGCTAGAGAGGAACCCTGCCAAATGCCGTATATCAGCTCAAACCCAAACTCCTAAACAATGAAATATTTATAATAAAAACAGACCCCAGAGAGGGGCACAGATTGGGGCGCCCAGCTGCTGAGGGGCTTCTGAGCAAGGTGCTCCAAGTTGGTCCTTCCTGCCTGCTGGTTCAGGTACAGCCATCAAGGCAGCAGGTCCCAGGTCGCGTGGCGTGTGGCTGGGTGAGGTCTGGCTTAGGACGAAAGGGGACTCCACGGGTCTCACCGTCTCCTCAAGCCCCAGAAGACACGGCTGGGCTTTCTCCTTCCCGAAACCTCTCTTCCCTCTTTCCTCATGGAGAGCTCAGCATTCAGTAGGCACTCAATTAATGCTGACTGCTTGCAGGTGTGGCAGATATTTCCAGCAACAGCAAAACCTCACCCATAAGGAAGCCACGGGGACCAGGATCCAGACAGCTGAGTTTCCCAGACAGAACGTGATTGATGTCCACGTAACATTTTCAGATGGAAATATTTCTAGGACGTGGCTCACACTCCCTCCCCTCCTCACTTGGAGAATGTGGAGCGTCATTAACCTTTCAATAATGGCTGAGGGTTGCTGTGTGAACCTCAGAAGCAGCCAGGGAGGTAATGCTGCCCTGGGGGCTCATGAGGTGTGCAGGGTGCTTGCCCCCTGCTAATGGCCTCCGTTCCAGAAGCTTCCTTCAGCTCACAGCTGGCTTCCGAGAGATGTCGGGTTCTTCCCTCACCGTCAGGCCTCCAGTTTTCACTCTTGTCTGTGTGGTCATCTCTCCCCCTTGCTCAGTTTCTATTCCTGCTGGCCACGGACCAGAAACCAGAGCTGAGTCTCATGAGCGTTGTGTGTGAAGTGAGTCTTCACCTGACCCTGCTGCGCATCTGAAGGGCCTGAGTTAGGTGCAGAGACTTCGGGCTTTGCAGTCACTGTGGGGTCTGTCAGTCATTCTTGCTTCAAGCCGCGTCTCAGGAAAGCAGCCACTCCCCATCAGAGCTGCTCAGGAAAGCATCCTGAGGTGCCAGTCACCCATCTCTGCACCCCCCATGGAGGCCAGAGTCCTCACCTCTTATGATCTTTGTCTTTTAATGATGAGCAAAGCTCGTTGGCTGTTGCTTCCCCATTTGGAAGATGAGGAAACTGAGGCCCAGGGAGCAGTCACAGAAGACTGACTACATCAGTCAGACCATCCGGGAGGTGGTGACTCGGTGAGCCCCCGAGCAAGTGTGGATCCCAGGAGGAACAAGAGGTGTGGGCAGGGCTGAGAAAACCCACAAGATGGGGTGTGCTCAGGGGCCAGCAACTTGGGGAGCCATTAGGTCCCTCTTTGTGCCCTTAGCTGTGAGCACAGGGACTCCACCTGTGGCAGTGCGAGCTGCCTTCTCTATCCCCCACTGCCCTGCAAACCCCACCCTTCCCTCTTTCACAATCCGCAGGTCCTAAGCCTACACTTGTCATCCAGGGCTGGTGGCCTGTCCACTCCCCTCCTCCCTCTGTACAGCCTTCCTTCCTTCCTTCCTTCCTTCCTTCCTCCCCTCCCCTTCCCTTCCCTCTCCTCTTCATTCTTCCTTCCTCTGTCTCTCTTTTTATTTGAGACAGAGTCTCACTCTGTCCCCCTGGGTAGAGTGCCGTGGTGTCATAGCTCACAGCAACCTCAAACTCTTGAGCTCAAGCAACCAACCCTCTTGCCTCAGCCTCTCGAGTAGCTGAGACTACAGGCACCTGCCACAACATCCACCTGGCTAACTTTTTTATTTTTAGTAGAGACCGGGTCTTGCCCATGCTCAGGCTGGTCTCAAACCCCTGAGCTCCACCCAGCTTGGTCTCCCAGAGTGCTGCCGTGACAGACCGGAGCCACTGCACACTCACATGGCCGGCATCTCTTCTCAGCCACTGAGCACACTCGCAAGGTCAAGGACTGGCGTTGTCTCTTCAATCTCTAAACTTCCAACTGTGACTTATTTCCTGTCTCCCAGGTGGGAGACTGACCCTTGGAGGTAAACTGTGAAGTGTCTTTCTTTAGGGGTCAGCTTCCAGAAGGTCAGTTCTGACGTGCTGCATTTTGTAATGAAACAGAACAGGCTTCGTTATGTTTCATTCTGAAACGTGGTGGGGAACCTGGTGACGGTATCATCTGGCCAACATTTTGTCCTGTCCTGGGTCTATCCAGGTGTGCATGGAGAATACACTTCCTTCTGGGGCTGGGTGGGAAATGTGATCCCCTCCCCCATCTTCTTGGTTAAATACTTCTCTTTTTTTTTTTTTTTTTGAGACGGAGCCTCAAGCTATCCCCCTGGGTAGAGTGCCATGGCATCACAGCTCACAGCAACCTCCAACTCCTGGGCTCAAGCGAGGCTCCTGCCTCCGCCTCCCAAGCAGCTGGGACCACAGGCGCCCTCCACAACGCCTGGCCATTTTTTGGTTGCAGCCGTCATTGTTGTTTGGTGGGCCCGGGCTGGGGATTCGAACCCGCCACCTTAGGTGTACTGTGGCTGGTGCCTTAGCCGATTGAGCCACAGGCGCCAAGCCTCTCATCTAGACTTTTAAAAGCAAAATTAAGGGTAGTACCCACCTGTAATTCCAACTACCAGACAGGATTATTTGGGGCCAGGAATTCAAGTCTGCAGTGCATAATGACTGCACCTGAGAGCAACCACTGCATTCCAGCTGGGCAACATAGTGAGACACTCTCTCAAAAAAAGAAAAAAGAAGGAAAGAAATCATTTATTAGATTTCATTTTAAAATATGTAACATGAAGGGCAGCACCTGTGGCTCAGTGAATAGGGTGCTGGCCCCATATACCAAGGGTGGCAGGTTCAAACCCAGCCCTGGCCAAACTGCAACAAAAAAATAGCTGGGTGTTGTGGTGGACACCTGTAGTCCCAGCTACTTGGGAGGCTGAGGCAAGAGAATCACCCCAGCCCCGGAGTTGGAGGTTGCTGTGAGCTGTGACATCACAGCACTCTACTGAGGGCTACAAGTGAAACTCTGTCTCTAAAAAAAAAAAAAATATATATATATATATATCATGAAGAGTATAAAGAATAAGATGATATAGCCACTAATACTACTTTCTAGATAATAACTATTTTCAAGATTAAAAAAATTCAAGGACATGGTTTAAAAATCCAAATGGATCAAGAAAGAATAAAATGAAGAATCCAAGCTTTTTCTCAGCCTCCCTGACTCCTTTATCCTTCACCCTGTTCCTCAAGGCTACAGGGGATTCTTTCCATTAATAAAATTCAGTATCATATCATTGCCGCTAAAAAGCTGAAAGGACTCCTCATGGCTTTAGGAGTAACATTGGAACATCCAAGGATTGGGCCCCCAATCCCTTCATGATCTGACTTCTCAGGATTTCTCTGCTGGGCTTCTCTAGTTTAGGCTCCCAAACAGGACTGGTTCTTTCCTGTCTGCTCTGCTCTCCCCAGGAAGGCCTCCTTCTCTTATCAAAGCGCTTATCTCCCTGATTGTCACTGTAGGTTCTTTTTGCATCTGCCAAGTGAAAAGAAAATCCTCCAAGGGTACAAACCTAGCTCCCCGTAGTGCTTAGCCCAGTGTCTAGTATATCATGGGCACCAAATAAATGATTTTGAAAGAACAGAGTCAGCAGAGAACTGCAAAACAGCAAGAGTAGGATGGAGTAGGCACACAATAAAGCCAGGAAATGGTTAAAAGCACGGGGAGTATATGTCACTCTGGGGTGAAGGGGTAGCCATCTGTTTCCTCCTCCCTTTCCCTCTGGAGTGGATGCAGGCTTCCTGAAGATAGGGGGTGAATGTCAGTAGGAGGACTGTGAGCCCAGAGGGTGGGCTGCAGTGGCGTTACTGGAGTGATGGAGGAGGGTGCCTTTTGGGGGGGGAGTCACTGTCACAGGGACCCTCTGATTTGCTGTTGCCAGAAAGGACACCCCAGGAGCGGCAGCAGGTAGCTGGCTACCTAAGATCCCTCCTGTAACCAAACAGGGACTTTGGTACTCACTTCCAGGTAAGGGATGAGGTAGAGGCAGGAGTTCAGGATGGACTCCAGAGGCAGGAATAAATTCCTGGGTGTGTGCTTTGCAGCTGGACAGATAGAGGTGGGGGTAGAAGCCCTGTTTCCCAGGGATCTGAGCTGACAGAGTTGAAGGTATGAATAAGACAGCAAGCTAACTTGGAAGGTAGATTCACTCAAGGCGCTCAGACCTGCCCTGAGCAGAAGGCACCTGAGCCATCACGGAATCACACACAGATGTTGGAGTGGGAAGGAGCCCCACTTTAACTTGTCAAAAACCCTAATCATTAAGCCACAGCTGTGGGGTAGAAAGGATATGGAATTTCCACACAGGAAACCTTCCCTGTGAACTATGCAGGGACATTTTTTTTCACATTAGCCGTTAGAGACATTTTCATTTTCTCACAGTGAGGCAGGGCATTGGCAGTGTCTCGTGAGTGTGGATTTTCTAGAAGGGATTGGTGACCTGGATAATAATAACAGCAAATGGAAAAAAAGAGCGGTTGTCGGGAGATCTGGTCTTATCTCTACCTCCTTGTGGTAGGAACTTGAGTGGTTTACTTAAACTCTCTGAATCTGTTTCTGCACTTTAAATGGGTGTCTTTATAATACTTTGTAAACTGTAAATCGGTATATAAATATGGGGGCCATGACATAATTAATAAAGAGGATTAAATTAATTTTATTTATTTATTTTTTAACCATTTTTTTTACTTTTGTCTTTTTATTATTGACACACTTTATTTTACATTTATGACATGCCATAATCTCCACAATACGTTGTTAAATCAATTATCTTTTTTTTTTTTTTTTTGAGACAGAGCCTCAAGCTGGCCCCCTGGGTAGAGTGCTGTGGCATCATAGCTCACAGCAACCTCCAACTCCTGGGCTCAAGCGAGTCTCCTGCCTCTGCCTCCCAAGTAGCTGGGACTATAGGCGCCCACCGCAACGCCTGGCTATTTTTTGGTTGCAGCCGTTATTATTGTTTGGCATGCCCCGGGCTGGATTCAAACCCACCACCTTAGGTGTATGTGGTTGGCGCCTTAGCCACTTGAGCCACAGGCGCCGAGCCTGAAGTCTTTATTTTACCTTTCCTTTTTTTAATTTTTTTTTAATTAAGTCATATACACATAGATCATGAATACATTTATGCATATGTGGGGTACAATGTGTTGATATTTTTAGACAATCTGATGTGGTTACAGCAAACCAATCAACATAGCTTTCACCTCATTTACTTGATTATTGTGTTAAGACATTTATGTTCTACACTTGACAGATTTGACTTGTACCCCTGCAATATGCTCCATAGGTTTTTTTTTTTTTTTTTTTTTTTTTTAGAAACAGAGTCTCACTAGGTCACCCTTGGTAGAGTGCCATGGCATCACAACTCACAGCAACCTCCTGGTTGCCCTGAGCTATAGACAATTCATCTTCACATGCTATGGATTAATCTCCACCCCACCTTCTCACCCACTGTTTCTAAATCTTCCCATTTGATACTATACAGAGCATGTCTTACCCCTGTCTCAATGACAACCCTCAAATGTTTGAAGAAAAGTTGTGACTTTCCCATTGGAATCTTCCCATTCCTGCATAAACACCTTTTCTTTTCACACTTGGTTATTCAATATGTTTCCCTAGGCCAAGCCTCCACCTGTTGTGTGACTCTCATCAAGGACATCTTTAAGTGATACCTTAAAAAGAACCTAACTGTGGTGGACTTCACACTGTGTGTGAACTTCCAGTGGTGGAAGTTCATAGAGGTTCAGTTAAAGAATACAGCATGTTGACTTGGGGAAATAGAACACATGATAAAGAATATTTTATAACAAGTAAAATGCTTAGAGTCTGTTAGATGATTAAAGGGAAGCTTATAAAGCAGTATATTTTGTATAACTTTAATTTTGTAATAAAAAATGTACATAAGAGGCTGGGTGCAGTGGCTCATGCCTGTAGTCCTAGCACTCTGGGAGGCTGAGACAGGTGGATTGCTTGAGTTCAGGAGTTTGAGACTAGCCTAAGCAGAGAACCTGTCTCTACTAAAAATAGAAAAACTAGCTGAGCATGAGGCATATGCCTATAGTCCTAGCTACTCTGGAGGCTGAGGCAAGAGGATTGCTCAAGCCCTGGAGTTTGAGGTTGCTGTGAGCTATGATGCCGTGACAGTCTACCCAGAATGAGACTCTACCTCCAAAAAAAAAAAAAAAAGTATGTATGAAAACAAACTTTTGTAACATTTACCTCTAAATGGTACAATTATATGTGATAATTTGTCTTCTTTGTGCTATTTTTCCCCCAAATTTTCTATGATCAACTACTGGTAATTAGGGGGAAAAATAGACACTATGCCTCTATAGTTTTGAATTTAATGGCCCAAATGACCTTACTCTTTTTAATATCATAAAGTAAGCTTCTTCCCACTTCTCATTTCAGAAATAAAACTATAGGCATGTAGCAATAATTCCCAGAGTACCAGGACCCTCGGGGGCACCCAACAAATAGTTGTTTCCTTCTTTAATTCCCTAAGTACTTGAAAACCACTCTCATCTTCCTCCTTCTCATTAAACCTTCTCTCAATTGCTTCTTATGACTTGATATCTGCTCCACATTCCAAAGGGCATTTGTTGTACCCCTAGTTTTGTCTGTATTACCGATCAGAGGTCCCTAAAAGTCACTTGCTCCAAAAGCAAGAAACAGCCATTATTGCTCTTAAAGGGAAATGAGTACGGAAGGAACTCCAACTCTGCCATTTCATAGTATTCTTAAGCCAGTTAAATCCCAAGATATATCAAAATACAATAGCCTGGTGTTAATCTTCCATCATACCCAGGACATCCTCATTAGAGTATAGCCTAGTTTCTGATCACTGGATTGCCAAAGGAACCGGCATTATTTGCCCTGGAGAGAGAAAAGCAAGCATGATGTTCTATCCAGAATTATTTATATCAAAGGTGTTTTTTAATATACGGATGTCTAGACAGCAAGTGGTCAAATAAAGGAAACAAAGTACCAGAGGTCCCTTGTTAAGCCAGAACTCATCTTTTCCCCAAAACTAGCTCTGTTAGATGGGGTTTCATGGATGAGACCACTGTTCTCTCAAGCCCCACAATCTGTAAAGCTTCTTTGCAAATTGAATTATAGGTCTCCTACAGCAAAATGTGTAACTATTTACTCCACATGTAGTTTTTGTCAGATACTCTGATAGGTGCTGGAGATACAAAGATGATTTAGATTGGATCCCAACCATGAATATGTGTAAGACCAATGGGGAAGACCAAATGGAAACAAACTATAACAAGATAAATTCCAGGGCGGCGCCTGTGGCTCAAAGGAGTAGGGCGCTGGCCCCATATACCGGAGGTGGCAGGTTTGAACTGGGCCCCAGCCAAAAACTGCAAAAAAAAAAAAAAAAAAAAAAAACCAAGATAAATTCTGGAGTAAGGCAGAAGGTGCATTTGAACCCTGTCGGGGGAATCTCAGATTGATGACCTAAAGTTTTCCTCTTATACTCTTTGAATCATCCACCCTGCTAGTTTATGATAGTTCTGGAAGGCCGGGGAGCAGGGAAGAGAATGGGAGGGAGAGGAAACTTTGTATAAAGATCATTTCTCACAGCAACCCATGTTATAAGTGAAGCTTATGAAAACAAGAGTGATTTGGCTCGGCGCCTGTGGCTCAATAGGCTAAGGCACCAGTCACGTATACCTAAGGTGGTGGCGGGTTCGAATCCCCAGCCCGGGCCCGCCAAACAACAATGATGGCTGCAACCAAAAAATGGCCGGGTATTGTGGCGGGCGCCTGTGGTCCCAGCTACTTGGGAGGCGGAGGCAGGAGACTCGCTTGAGCCCAGGAGTTGGAGGTTGCTATGAGCTGTGATGC
>CAUYQV010198128.1:0-15594 GCA_963574575.1 Galagoides demidoff | reverse complement strand
CCAGACCCCCTCCTTCCCCCTGGGGTTGCTAAGAACAAGCTTCAGGTACAAGGAAGAAAAGTCCCAAGTTTCACAAAACCCCCAAGTTCTCAGTAGATGAACAATGGTGGAAAACTCACTGAGACTTAATTAATTACTGTTGTATAACCATAACCATTGTGATACGAGATGTCTCCATTGTCAACTGTATTAATTATTGTTCCATTGCTGTACCCATGACTCCCAAGTTGTAACCCCCCCTTAACCAGCCACGTTTTGCTTCTGTAATATGCTTGCACGAAGCCTATAAAAGGCAACTCACCCACACAGCTGGGCTGGGGACTGTCTCTAAGAGCAGCAGCCCCTGCAGCAGGTAAAATAAATTACCAATTAATTAACCTAAGTGGGGGTCGGAGTCTATTTTTCCAGGTCCCCTAAGTTATTTCACTATAGGTGCTGAACCTAGTTTTTTAGTAGAGACAGGGTCTCACTCTTGTTCAGGTTGGTCTCAAATTCCTGAGCTTAAGCAATCCACCTACCTTAGCCCTACCAGAGTGCTAGGATTACAGGCATGAGCCATAGCACCTCACTTCATCTGTTTTTCTATCAAAAAGAATATAAGGCCAGGCATGGTGGCTCACGCCTGTAATCTTAGCATTCTAGGAGGCAAAGGCGGGTGGATAGCTTGAGCTCACAAGTTCAAGATCAGCCTGAGCAAAAAGCAAGAACTGTCTCTACTAAAAATAGAAAAATTGAGGCAAGAGGATCACTTGAGTCCAGAAGTTTGAGGTTGCTGTGAGCTATGACGCCACAACACTCTACCTAGGGCAACAGCTTGAGACTCTGTCTCAAAGAAAAAAAAAAAGAAAGAATATCAAAGTTAAGGGTCTCAAAATCAGTTTTTAAAAGACAATACCTAGGAAATATCTAATTCCATATTTAATTTCCATTGAAATGACTTTTATAGCTATGGCAAATGATGCCTGTCTTCCATTTAAGTAGTCATGTACATTTTAATTCTCAAACTTTAGATTTTTTTAAAAAGTGAGCCAATTTAAAGAAAAAAATGTTTATAAATAACAGTTCAGTGGTACACCAATCTGGTTAAAAACAAACAGGAAGATGCTAGAAGAAATCTAGACTTTGGAGGCACAGATCTGGAGATTCTAGGCAAAAACTCACATGATACAACTGAAGAAATTGAGGTGCACAGCAATGTAGTTAAGTGTCTGTAAAGAAGTTTCCCAAATTACTGAAATATGATCATTTGCCCTTTAAAACCTAACATTAACCTACTCATGAGCAATTTCCACCATTCTCCTTGTTTTTCTTGAAGGTTCCTCAGACATCTTTTGCCTAATGAATAGACTAGAATTAAGAAAACTAGTCTTGTTTCCTTCCACAGAAGTCATGTAGTTCCTGTTTTCTTCTTGCTGAATGGTGTGACATTGAAGTGGGTGGTTATTTTTTATTTATTTATTTTTGAGGCAGAGTCTCAGTATGTCACCTATGGTAGAGTGCTGTGGCGTCACAGCTAACAACCTCGAACTCCTGGGCCCAAGTGATTCTCCTGCCTCAGCCTCCCAAGTAGTTGGGACTACAGATGCCCGCCAAAACACCCAGCCATTTTTTGGTCGTAGCTGTCATTGTTGTTTGGCAGGCCTAGGCCAGGTTCAAACCCGCCAGCTCTGGTATATGTGGCTGGCACCCTAGCCGCTGAGCTATAGGGACTGAGCCAAAGTGGGTGGTAGTTTAGATTTCTTTTGATAAACGAGGTATTCAGATTAAATCAGATGTTTTTATAAAATTTGCATTAGTTTATTTAGATATTTCAGTGTATAGCAGTCAGCATATTCAAGCATAAGCCATACAATAAAAAGGCTATTTGTTGGTGGGAGAGTAGGTAGACTTGTCTCTAAAAACTTTATACAGGGCCTGGCGCGCTGGCTCACGCCTGTAATCCTAATACTTTGGGAGGCCAATGCAGGTGGATCTCCTGATCTCTGGAGTTCAAAACCAGCCTGAGCAAGAGCAACACCCCATCTCTATAAATAGCCAGGTGTTGTGGCTGGTGCTTGTCGTTCAAGCTACTTGGAAGGGTAAGGCAAGAGAATCTCTTAAGCCCAAGAGTTTGAGGTTGCTGTGAGCTGTAACGCTATGGCACTCTATCCAGGGCAACGAAGTGAGACTGTCTCAAAAAAAAAAAAAAAAAATTTTAACAGGTGGAACTATTTTCCAAAGTGTGTGGAAAGTGTTCTTATTAGATCTCTCTCTTTGAAGGCTTTTGAAATAACTCTCCAAGTGTACATCTGGTGATTTATTGCTTTCAGCAGTTAGGGGTGATAATGTGGACCACTTCCAATATAACAGACCTACATTTCCACTCAGCTACTGGGGATCTGTAAGATACCTCAGTGTTCTACCCCATTCTAATGCACAAAGTGCTATTAAAAGATAGATTCCTGAGGCGGCTATTTAGGGCTGTCAGATGCATCATCTTTTTACAACATTTAAAATACTTCAACACCGTATATACAAACCGAATACTGAATTTCATAAGAGGTATCTTTTTTTTTTTTGTTAGAGCTGGGATCCTTAAATATAGTATATCTGGAAAGTGAATAGCTCTAAGCATGTTCTTTGTATTGTTCTGATTAAAAGGCAGTAATATAGATCTATTGAGATGCCACCAAAATACACCAGCCCAATATCACCAGCAATAGCAATATTAAAAGGGGAAAAGAATGGGACAGCCCTGAGGAAGATAAGCACCTGCCACTGGTCTCCCCTTCTCTTCTCAGCAACGGCTTCCAGACCTTCAACTACCACTCGGCACTCTGGTCACCTGATTCCCAACCCCCTTCGACTCTCTTTCTCCCTTATTGCCTCTTCGCCCCATGAGAAAGTAATGTTTAGTAACAGGTACTAAGGCCTATGAGTCCTAAAGTCAGTTTACCTGAGTTCAAATCCTGGCCCTACCACTGCCATGATTAAGCTATCTGTTTACCACTCTGCACCTCGGCTTCATTACTGCAAGGGATGATGCTGTCTATCTCCTACTGCTCTAAGCCTAAGTATTAAACAACGTGATGCATTTAAAGCACCCAAACTAACACTTTCCATTATAGGAAATTCTCAATGTTATCTTTCAACCACATGGTAGATATTGCCTCTTAGATTCCCAGTCTATACATTCATTCAGTCAATATATATTTATCAAGCACTTATTATGTGCTATGCACAATTCAAGACATTTGAGATACGTCAATGAACAAAATAAAAAAGAAATCCCTACCCTGTGGAAATTTTTCAGGTAGAGGTATATATATTTATAATCAATAAATATAGTAATTAGGCAAATTGTTTATTATGTTAGATGGCAATAAACAATGTAGGACAAAATGGGTCCTACATTGACATGTAAGGGTCTTTGGAGGGTTAGGCAAGAATGAGATTCAATATATTAAACACAACATTCCTAAAATAAGTCGTTATTTTTCCAGGAAAATTAGATTCCATTCTTGATTTCCATTTGTTAATCATTGTTAACCAGGTTTAGAATCTCAGTATCGTTTCTTCTCTATTTTCCTCATAATCTGCCATTAAATCTCATTTTTCTTTCATAACATCCTTTGACTCTCCCTAATTGCACACTTTTAGGCCTGGGTTACCGTCAGCATCTAACACATCTCTCTGCTAGTCTCTCCCTGCTTGAATCTGACCTGCACTTCATTAGCAACGCAATTTCCTTAATAGCTTGATCATGTCTCCTCCTTTCTCTAATGCCTACAGAAATTAATCCAGAATTTTTTAGATGTTCATAATCTGACAATTCCACTTCTGGATATATACTCAAAAGAATGAAAAGGAGGGACTTGAACAGACATCTGTATGCTAATATTCATAACACTACTCACAAGAGCCACAGGGTAGAAACGACCCACATGTTCGTTGATGGACGAATAAACAAAATGTGGCACATGCACAAAAAGCATGTTAGCCTTCAAAAGGGATTAAGTCTGATACATGCTACAAATCAGATGGATCGTGAAGACATTATGCATATGAAATAAGACCCGAAAGGACAAATATTTTCAGATCCGTTATATGATTACCCACAACAGTCAAGTTCATAGAGAAATACAAAATAGAAAAATGTTTCCTAGGGCCTGTGTGGAGGAAGGAATGAAGAGTTACTGCTTAACAGGCTCAGGGTTTCAATTTTGGAGAATGAGAAAGTTCTTGAGATAAATACTGGTGATAGGTGCAAAACAGTATGAATATTCTTAGTGTCAATGAATTGCGTGACTTAAAAATGGTTGAAAGAGTAAATCTTATGTACCCTGTATCATTATTATTTTTTTGAGACAGAGCCTCAGGCTGTCACCCTAGGTAGAGTGCTGTGGCATCACAGCTCACAGCAACCTCCAACTTCTGGGCTTAAGTGACTCACTTGCCTCAGCCTCTCAAGTAGCTGGGACTACAGGTGCCCGCCACAACTCCTGCCTATTTTTTGGTTGTAGTTGTCATTGTTGTTTGGCAAGTCCAGGCTGGATTTGAACCCACCAGCTCTGGTGTATGTGGCTGGCACCTTAGCCACTTGAGCTACAGGCGCCAAGCCACGTACCCTTATTTACAACAAGCAGTGAGATAAACTAATCTTTAATTTTAATTAAATGTTGAAAAGTATTCTATTTTACCCCTCAATCTTAGTTTAAATTACATAATCTACCTTTAAATGGTCTTCAATCACACATAATAAGCATCTGTAAATTTACAGATTACCTAAAGAAATACAAGCTGAATTAACAGAAGCACACATTAAATCAAAAGTACATGCCAATACCACCAAAACGGTTTTATTATCATCATTGACAAGAAGCACAATACTGCAACTGTATCATTATTTTGTGTGGTTTCTTAAATATTACTTAAGTATGCATTAAAAATATATGTTTACATTTAAGAATTGTGACACATTAAAGGAGTCCTCTGTAAACATTATCCCTTCTTAATATATTTTCCTGCTTTGTTGCATACATAAATAACTTAATCTACAAAGTCATAAATAAATCAACTCTATGGCCTAAAGTATATACAAATTTTGGAGGTTAACAAATATTCTCTTTATGATTTTATAAATAAAAACATGCTGTATTTGCAGTGCTTATTATCAAGTGACTTATCGTAAGTTCTTACTGTCTCCTAACCTGTCCTCTTCACCAATAACAGACCTTGCAATGCACTTGGTACAAATGTCATACATTTTAAAAGTCAAAATGGTCAAAAGCCTAGATTTATTTAAAAATAGCAGAGAAGGTTGCCATTTAAATATCACTAAGTCTTATTAAAACTTCAGCTTGGGTGGTGCCTGTGGCTCAAGCAGTAGGGCACTGGCCCCATATACCAGGGGTGGTGGATTCAAGCCCGGTTCTGGGGAAAACTGCAAAAACCCCCCCAGAAAAACAAACAAACAAACAAACAAACAAACAAACAACTCAACTACTCAGCTTGTCTGAAAAACAAAAAATGCTACTAAAGATTGAATGTTGGTACCATTCATCATTTAAATGGTGTCTAGCAAATCTAAAATTTAAGAAACAATAAAATCTTATTAAATCCATAAGTCTTGCCAAAAAAAGTCATTGAGATTCTGGTATAGGACAGAATCAATATTATTGTAAATTTTCTAAAATTCATTTTTGAATCATCACCTTAATGAGTATAAGCTTTAAGGGTAAAAATGACACAAAAAATTATTTCAAAAGTCTATACTTACAATTCCTGATACTCAACATTAAATGGTTTTTGTTTAATGCCTGGGAATTCCTATTTCTTCAGAAAATAGTAAATATTGGTTGAAGCAAATGGCCTAAATAGTGATTTATTAAATAATCACTCAAGACTTATTGGATTAGCAATCAAATTACTTTTATGTAATAGAAGTAAATAGGAATTTTACATATTGGCTACATTTTATTTTATACATTATTTATTTATTTGTATTCTTATTCCCAGTCTTTTCTCCTGTTTTTGTTGACCTATTCTTTACAACAACTATTATCCACTGATAGTTCTCTCTGTAATGTTCACATTTTCCTGTACTATTTTTTAACAGCCTCCCCCTTAGATAGTAGTCTCACCACTGGGAGAATTCTTATTTAATCTAAATAAAAGCCAGGCTTTTGAGCTGTTCCTCCACAAAGTCACTGGACAGCTTAAAACAAACATTTCTTTGTAAATGAGGTACTTTCTACTCCCTGGGTACAAGTACCTATACCAAGAACAAGAGCTCTTATTATTTTTTTTAAGTTTCAGGTTAATGGGAGAGTACAAATAACTCTCCCACTTTTTAGACCTTCATTCATAGGGTATAAAACATAAAAAAGGCTGGGCACTGGTAGCTCAAACGGCTAAGGTGACAGCCACATACACCAGAGCTGGCGGGTTCGAACCTAGCCCAGGCCTGCCAAACAACAATGACAACTACAACCAAAAAAATAGCTGGGCCTTGTGGCCGGCGCCTGTAGTTCCAGCTACTTGGGAGGCTGAGGCAAGAGAATCACTTAAGCCCAGGAACTGGAGGTTGCTGTGAGCTGTGATGCCACAGTACACTACCCAGGGTGACAGCTTGAGGCTCTGTCTCAAAAAAAGAAAAAAAAATTCTCAACAAACATTTTCATTAGATTTAGGTAATTCAAACTATAAATAATGCTAAGCTAAGCACTGTCATTTCCCTTAAAATCAAAGTTTTAAAAAGTTTTATTTTTTAAGTAGTACAAACATGATCTAGTTCACACTATTAACTGCCCAACAAATTGTTTATTTTATTATTATTATTATTTTTAAGAGACAGTTTTACTCTATCGCCTTTGGTAGAGTGCTGTAGTGTCACAGCTCATAGCAACCTCCAACTCCTGGGCTTAGGTGATTTCTTGCCTCAGCCTCCCAAGTAGCTGGGACTACAGGCACCTGCCACACCGCCTGGCTATTTTTTGTTGTGGTTTGGCCAGGGCTGGGTTCGAATCTGCCACCGTCAGTATATGGGGCTGGAGCCCCACCCACTTAGCCACAGGTGCCATCCCCAACTGTTTTAAAAAACTAAATCTTCTTTGTGAAAGAGGAAATGACTAGAAATGTTTCCTATGCTCTTATATTTAAAAAACAAGATGCTGATATACATAATGAATCTAAATCAAAATTCACAAATGGTAGCTGAAATGCTGTCAACTTCCAGCCCAATACAACATAAATCCAGTTTTTATGCATAAACAATTCAAAATTAAAGTTTATAATGGAAATGTCAACAAGTCATAACTACTACACATCACTACTGATGGGTTCCACTATACTTCACCCAGGCAGAGCAGATGTGCACAACTGATAGACGACTGCTTAGAAAATTAAAGCTATCAGAGCTATAAATAAGAAATACGTAAATATGAACACAGCAATGCCAAAGCATTATAGCTGTTAAAAAAAAGTAAGATGTGATGTAAACATATCTGATAGTTCTCTCTGTAAGCCACTTTCCACTGATTTATAAAGCAATGGTTTTATAATTCTTTTAAAAAGGGAAATTTTTCTACATTGATGCATGCAATAATTTCATTGTACATTCTTGACTACAAAGCAATCTTCAAATCTTCTTGCAGACCTTGACATTTCCCATCAGAGTTTCTCCAGAAAGTCAGCTTGTCATATTTTCAGTAGCCTAGAACAAGAAAGTAAAATTCATTATAATAAAACCATAAAAAAAAAAGACACCATGGAGACAAATTAGTCAATACTGCATTGCCATGAACAAACAACTATTCCCCCATATATGTATAACAAAACTGCTTTTATCAGGATAATGCAGTGGTTTTCACTTTCTGTTATACATCAGCAATACCTTTGAACTTGGTAGGCTAACAGAAAATAATTACATCATCCTAAATAATGGTTACGAGTACATGTAAAAACATAATGTTACTTGAAAATTAACCTACAACATATCATGTTCCCATTGTCTTCATTAGTTTATCTTCTCCATATGTTTTATTATAGTAATATGAACAGGGGGATTAAAAATAAAAAAGCGGCTCCGCACCTGTGACTCAAACAGCTAAGGCGCCAGCCACATACACTAGAGCTAGCGGGTTCGAATCCAGCCCGGGCCCGCCAAACAACAATGACAGCTGCAACCAAAAAATAGCTGGGTGTTGTGGCGGGCGCCTGTGGTCCCAGCTACTTGGGAAGCTGAGGCAGGAGACTCGCTTGAGTCTAGGAGTTGGAGGTTGCTATGAGCTGTGATGCTACCGCACTCTACCCAGGGGGTCGGCTTGAGGCTCTGTCTCAAAAAAAAAAATAAAAAAAAAATAAAAAATAAAAATAAAAAAGCCACCACATGTGATGGCTCACATCTATAATTCTAGCTCCTTGGGAGGCTAAGGCAGAAGGATTACTTGAGCCCAGGAGTTTGAGAATAGCCTGGGCAATATAGTGAGATCCTTCTCCCCAAATAAAGAAAAGATACATAAAAAGAATGAAAAAGATCTTTTATGCTACCAAGTGGAGAGCACAAGCATAAAAGATGAATAATAAACATCTGGCTAATCTTGTTTCATCTACACCCCCAATTACTATACCATCTCCAAATGACCTGTGAAGAAATTAAAAGACATCCTATTATTTATCAATAAATGATTTAATATATATTCTTAGAAAGACTTTAAAAACTACCATACCATCACACCTTACAAAGTAACTTAATGCAAATATGAAAATATTAATTTTAAGCAATTTTTAGATATATGTTAGATTTTGATTCCTTTACATTTCCACTTCCTAATTAAAACTTGCTTTAGTGTAAATTCAGAGCTCTTTTTCAAAAATGCTTTAACATATTAAGAAAATTATAAATAATGAAATCTAAAATAAGGCTGACACTTTCTCTTTGTAGCCAATACAACTAACCTTGTTTTTCAATAACGTTGGGCTCATAGACCTATTCTAAATTAGCCTTTCCCTCCTCTGGGTTTACTACTCAAGAGAATCAGAACACAGTTTGAAAAAAATTCCATCGTTCTAAAACATTTCTTACTTTTTCTATACAGGTAGGTACCTATATTAGCTTGACCACAAACCCTTTAAGTATTTTGTTATGTCCCTAACCCCATTCTCAGTATTAGCTAATTCAAAGACAACCTGAACACCCATATACAATTTTATTATTTTAAATTAAAAACAGTACTTTAATTCAAGTGCAATTTGTCTTGTCCCATTCCATTTTCATATTAATTTTGTAAGTTCTTCTCTAATATACAATGAAACAAGTATTTTCATTTCAACTAAGTAAGCAGTGATATAGCATTCATGTTATACAAATGCAGAATTTTCTACTTGAAAAGGTGGCAGTACCATCCTAGAAACCTATACATAGTTAACAGATTACCACTAAAAACTCCAAAAACTTGCAAGGATCAGCTTTTGGGGAAAAAAAAAAATCATCTTTAGTAGTCCTCTTGCCTTCCAAAGTTTCATTTCCAGTGCAAGCATTTACTTCCCTCCTTAGGAAGATGGGTGAGGGGAGGAACTTTATTTAATACTCATTCCTTTCCCAAATTTGACTTCTACAATTCCAAAATCCTCATGCTGCACACCTTTTTACACAGTGTACATCACAGATTGACCCTAGCTTTAGTAATACAACAGGACATTTGCAAGAGAAAGGGCAAGTTCAGTCCACAGGAATAAATCAATGGTTATATAATTCAAAGTACCATGGCACTTATAGGGAAGTGGGTTTTGTCTGGAATTTCTCAAATCATAACGTGTAGATCAGTGTTTCTCAACCTGTGGGTGGCGACCCACAGGAACTGTATTAAGGGGCCACGGCATTAAGAAGGTTGAGAACCACTGATGTAGATGATTGGTTACACATAACTACTAGCACTAAGGAGATATAAAAATTCAAAGAATCATTCATAAAATATAATTAATTATTTTATACTATGAGAGATACACATAAGGTAGCCTATCTATTGCTGTTAAGAAATTTTTCTAATTAGGGAGCCACACAGCTAGCTACTTTTACTATAAATAATTTAGATAATATGCAAATCTGTGAAAGGGAAAGGCAAAATAATTCACAAAAACTGTTACAATTTTCTATTGAGTTACCTAAAGAGCAAAAGGAAAAACAACGCCTCAGACCAACAGTTTCTTCCAACATTCCAAGACATCCCTAATTAGTATTTTATACATTCTAAAACAGAGAGAACAAATAGTGTTCTACTAAGTTCTACGCTAAAAATTCTAGATAAAAACAGAATACAGCATGAACAGGTCCTCTTTACCCTGATTTAAAAAAAAAAAAAACTTTGAAGAAAAAATTCATTAGTAGCAATCTTAGGCTTGTGAAGTAAGCGAAGGAAGACAGGAGTGGCTCAGTACAATTCTGAACCAACCAGCTCCCCACCCTGACGCAATATGCCTGTTAAGAGAGAACAGACTTTACTCCAGGGAGAACCACACTAATAAGCTATTCTTTTTCAATTCAGTGTAATATTTTGACTTTTTAAAAAGCATGGTATTATCTGGAATAATGTTTACCAAGTGTTATTACTGGTTATTTCTTGGGTAATGTTGAGTGATTTTTTTTGTTTCGTTCTTTAGAATATTTTAAAATCATAAGCATGCATCATTTATATAAAAATGATAGAGGTTACGTAAATTATTTTAAAGAAAATAAAAATTCTAGTTAATATTTCTTCTTTGCCAGAAACTTTTCAGCATCTCCTATCTGCCTAAGTTTTAATGAGATGCTGATAACTTGGTTTTAGATCATGGGAGAAACAAACTTTAAGAGGACTGATCTTCCATTCAAATAGTTAGCATATTCTGATTTTGTATCTATGGGGGATTAGTTCCTGGACACGAAAGTCTGCAGATGTTCAAGGGCATATAATCTATGCACATCCTCCCACATACTTTAAATCTGTGGGCCATCAGGAACCAGGATGCAGGAGGTGAGGGTGGGCAAGCCATTACAGCTCCTCTCCACTGCTGGTACCAGCTCCTGAGCTCTGCCTCCTGACAGATAAGGTGGTATCAGATTCTCACAGCAGTGCCAACTCTACTATAAACTGCCTGTTGGGGCTCTACGTTGCAACAATCTAATCCCAGAAAGATGATCTGCAGTGAAGACATAAAGTGCTTGATTCATCCCAAAGCCCTACTCCTTGCCTGTCTGTGGAAACACTGCCTTTCATGAAACTGGTCCCTGGTGCCAAAAAGGGAACCACGGCTTTAAATCACTTCTAGATTACTTAACAACAGCTAACACAAAGTAAATAGCTGTCATATTGTATAATTTGGGAATAATAACAAAAAGAAAAAGTCTATACATGTTTGGTACAGACACCACCATCCTTCTTTACCACTACCACCCCCACCCCCGCCCCAAGGTCTATTTTTGATCCACAGCTGGTTGAATCCACGGATGTAGAACCCATCGACACAGAGGCTCAACTGCAATTATTTCTTCCTAATCAGAAAATCTGAAATCTGAAATGTTCAGTGAGCATTTCCTTTGAGTATTATGTTGGATGTCAAAAAGTTTCAGATTCTGGAGCTTTCTAGATTTGCAGATTAGGAAATGTCCAACCTGCAGAAACACATGACACTGTTCTGACTACAGAGGAAATAATATCATGGGCCTTCAGAGCATAGGGTCTAGCAAAAGGGAAGCACTCGTAAATGAGTGCTATACAAACATGGAAATAAATTCAAGAGATTTTAAATCAGAGAGTATGTGTAAGCAATCTTATCAATTAAAAGGGGGTTAATGTGAAATTTGATAAAGTGTCCCTCTGGGCTCAGGAAGGCAACAGCAGGCCCCCAGTCTCTAAGCCACTCGTGAAGTCATTTTTTCCTTCTTTGAAAGGATAACACTTGCTTACAGCTCAGTAGTTCTATCAGCCACTTTCCTGCCTATAGAATCCCAGTAATTTGATGGCTTTCTGTCATTTCATCTTGTCTCATTAACTCAAATCCAGCAGTGTTTGTGCTGAGATGGCTGACTGGGTCTATCACACACCTAATTTCTTCACAAACCAGCCACATTCGTGGCCCTACCTCTAGAACATGCTATTCAGACAGCATGAGAATTTAACTTCCCAAAGCATCAAGTGCTGGTTCATCATCAGTTGCTCATTCCCTTTATATTTTATTATGGGGAAAAGGAGAAATTAGGCTATACTTTCCTCACTTTGCTTGGAAATTTCCTCAGGTAAATATCCAAGTTCATCACTTTTAAGTTCTATTTTTTTCCAATAGTAGAACATAGTTCAGCCAAGTTCTATCATTTTGTAACAACAGTCACCTTCCTCTAGAGTTCAATAAATGAATGTCCTTGTTTCTACCTGAGATGTCACCAGAAGCACTTTTTTAATGTTCTTGTTATATAAAACAACATCTGTTCTGAATGTTATATGTAACAAGAACAATTGATTCCTCTATACCTATTTTCTTCCTGAGCCCTCACCAGAACTGCCTTTAACATTCACAGTTCTACCAACAGTCTCTTCAAGGTCATCTAGTCTTTCTGTAAGTATCTTACAACTTTCCAGTCTCTATCTACTGCCCAACTCAAAGGTATTTCTATTTTTTTATTTTTTTGAGACACAGTCTCAATTTATCACTATTGGTAGAGGACTGTGCTGTCAAGCTCATAGCAATCTCAAATTCTTGGGCTCAAGAGACTCTCTTGTCTCAGCCTCCCAAGTTGCTAAAACTACAGGCACTCATCGCAACACCTGGCTATTTTTAGAGACAAGGCCTCGCTCTTGCTCAAGCTGATCTGGAATTCCTGGGCTCAGGCAATCCACCTGCCTTGGCCTCCAAGTGTTAGGATTATAGGCGAGCCATGGCGCCCGGCCTGTACCTCTACATTTTTAAATACTTATTACAGCAGTGCCCCACTTTTCAGTACTAAAATCTATCAGATTTCTAGGACTGCCATAACAAAGTAATTAGAACAAAGTGGCTTCAAACAATAAACTTATTCTTTCAAAGTTCTGGAGATCAGAAGTCCAAAATCAAGGTGTCAGTTGAGCCATGCTTTCTGAAGGCTCTAGGGGATCCTTCCTTGCTGCTTCTTAGCTACTGGTGACTGCTGACAATACTTGACTTTTAGATACATTACTCCAATGTCTGAGTCTACTGTTACATGGCATTCTCCCCTTTGTCTCATCTTCACATACATGGATCTTTTCTATGTATCTGAGGTCAAATTTCCCTTGTTTGTAAGAACACTGATCACTAGATTAGGATCTAACCATACATATCCAGTATGACCCCAACTTGATTATATCTGCAAAGACATTATTTCCAAATAAGATCCTATTTATTGTCACCAGGGTTAGGATTTGAAGATATCTCTTTTGGCATGGGCACAATTTACCACACAGAAAATTCTAAAAACAGAGACTTCTGGGAAAAGATAACATGGTCTGTGTGTGATAGTAGGAATTTCTATAATCTGAACGCATGCTATTAAGCTCCTACTCTTCAGAGTTTCTCCTGATGGTGTTGAAAGTATAATCTTTCCCATAAGCTTATCATTAATCATTTTATAAACAAAAGCATCTTTATTTACAATGAACTAGTAATAGGAATCTCTAACCTTTAGTGCTTCAGTAGCCTTGCGAAGCTCCTTAATAACCGATGATAAAGCTTCTGGGTTAATTCCTTGTTCACAAAGCCGTACACAAATAGACAAAGTTTCCATATCTAAGCCAGTATTCAAAATTCTTGAAATCTCAAGCAGAACTGAAAAAAGATAGAAAAATTTTTTAAGAAAAGTTTATAGCATTTAAAAGTACGCATATAGTACTCTTGTTTTAAATTTATTTATTTATTACTGCACAATTAACAAGGAATTGGCACAGCATTCCAGGATCTAGCAATCATCATTTAATACTGTCTGGCCTTTACTTAGATTTAGAAACTTTAAACTTAGAATTTCCCTTCACATTAACTTGCTTTTACACCTTAGCGTATATTTTACCATTCATTTAATAACTAATAATTCATCTGTCATAATCAGGATTGGTGTGAAGATGTTCCTATTTTTTTTTCAGTATTGTTTTGCAATGCAATGTTAGTTGTGTCACATTCCACTGCATGGAAACACTATTCTTAACCACTACTTTAAGAGTTATGGCTGTTTACATCTCTAACCCCAGCACTTTGGGAGGCACAGGCAAGAGGAATGCTTAAAGACCAGGAGTTTGAGACAGTTTAGGCAACACTGAGAGAACTCTTATTGACAAAAAAAAGAAAAATTGGGTGGGTGTGGTGACGCATGCCCTTAGTCCTAGCTATAGGGGGTGTGGAGGGGGTTCTGAGGTGAAAAAATGACTTGAAGTCAGAGTTCAAGGTTACAGTGAGCTATGATCACTACTACTGCACTCTAGGCTTAGATCGTAAGAGAGCACATGTTTCAAAAAAACCCTGCAGAACAGAAAGAATTAGGTTGCATTCATGTTTCCCTGTTAAGATCAGATTGTGGTAAGTAAACGCATATATTAATTTTTATTCATTAAGATAAATCTCTAGAACTGCTCAGTCAGTAACATACATATTTAAGGATTTAAGAGCATTTAGACATTTTTCTAATAATTTGATGGCAGAATCATTATGTCTGTTGAATCTTATAATAAAAATGAAAGCTTATATTTTTTTCATTTTTATAGAACTGTATTTTATTGTAGTTTATAAGAAGTATCTGTTCTTAACATGAGAAACACTAACACAGAAAATCTAGGTTTCCAAAGCGATTTTCAGGAATCCCATTACAGGATATAACTTTGTTAAATGGTTGTTTCCCAGAGTGTGTTTAGATTTTTTAAGTCCATTGTCAGCATCTTTACCTATTATTTTGTACATCATTTTCTCTCAGCATTATGCTGAGAAAGTTATTCCTCATGCAAAGATTATAGTCACCAGTGCTCTTTTCTAGCACTTGAAAGTTTATTCACCCCAACGTAGTTACTTAAATATTTAACTCCCCAGTGTTTGAATGAAAGCTAGGATCTAACTTTTCCTCCCAGAAATAAGCTAGTTGCCCCAACATAATTTATTGACCTATCCTGTTACTACTCAACTAAAATGCCACCTTTATCACATAGTAAATTCCCATATACCTATAGATTTCTTGCATGCCCACCCAATTGTCTACCTTAAATCAAAGCCGCAATTTTTTTATTAAGTCATTTGTACAGAGATCATGAATACATTCATGCCATTATGAGATTCAATGTGTTGTTTACTTATACAAATTGGAGTGCTTACACCCTACTTATTAACATAGCATTTACCCAATTACACTGTTAAGACATTTGTGTTCTACACCTGATAGATCCAACTTATACTTGCAATATGCTCCATAGGTCTGGTCCTCCTACCAACCTCCCTCTATCAACACACCCCTTCCCCTCCCCTCCCCCTCTTCCCTCCTTCATCCTAGGCTATATTTGTGTTCATTTTTCATATGCAAATGTGAGTGATTATAAATTGGTTTCACACATAAGTTGATTACTGAGCAAACCAAAACCACTCTGAGATACC
>CAUYQV010198125.1:0-10561 GCA_963574575.1 Galagoides demidoff | reverse complement strand
CAGGCGCCCGCCACAACGCCCGGCCATTTTTTGGTTGCAGCCATCATTGTTGTTTGGTGGGCCCGGGCTGGGGATTTGAACCCGCCACCTTAGGTGTACGTGGCTGGCGCCTTAGCCGATTGAGCCACAGGCGCTGAGCCAGCAACTTCAAACTCTTGGGCTAAATCAATTACCTTGCCTCACCTTCCTGAGTAGCTGGGACTACTGCTGCTCACCACAATACCCAGCTATTTTTAAAGACAGGGTCTCATCTGGCTCAGGCTGGTCTCAAACCTGTAAGCTCAGGTAATTCACCTGCCTTGGCCTCCCAAGTGCTAGAATTGTAGGCGTGAGCTACCACACCTAACCCACTTGCCATCTTTCAAAAGCATCTGAGTTTTTGAATATCTTCCCTCACTCCATTCGGAAAAGCTAGCCAATTCATTCATAGTTGTGTTTCAAAAATAAGTTCAAGCATCATTTTCTCTAAACCTCATCTATCACTTGCCTCTGGTCTGATTTCAGTGCCCTTCCTTTGTGTTTCCATAAAATTCTGTGCATACTTCCCCACAAATGTTACAATTATGTTATAATTGTTGGCTTATTTGTTTGTCTTCCCTGATTAAAATACAAGATCTTATGGGCAGAATCATATCTTGTTTATGGCCTCTCCCAACCCCTGGCCCGTAACAGGTATTCCTGTTGAGAAGCAGTAACAAATGATAAACTATCTCTTCTGCATTTACATTGTGTTGACTTTAGAAGAGGGCAGGAAATGACTACGTGGCATTCCAGAAACCTAGGTGCTACCCTATGCCCCCATTAACCCCACCTTCAACAGGGCAATCATTGGTTGGGTGACATGTTGATTCAGGTTGCCCTCTGGCCAATAGAAAGCATGGTGGCATGGACTCTGAATCTAGTCTGTGTACCAGTGTTGCCTAATTTGTAAATAGACTGTACCTATGTAATCCTCCTTGTTGGGAATAAAGTGGCTCTTTCTGAGCTTGAAAAAACTATGTGTTGTGTGTGTACTGACATGACATAAGTAAGGACATCAGGGTATCAGGCAGAAGGTTAACTGGGAAGAGGAGCCTGGCTCTATTGAGCTGGTTATTTAAGATGAAGGGACTACTACATATCAGGCTTTACACAGCCCATTAACTGTACCAGTAATGGGCTATGGTCTAAATGTAGCAGGGGAAACTATATACATATTTCATTGATTCTTAGGCTCTCTTTATTTCACATTTCAATGTTTCTGAAGCTGAAATGTGCCTTAAAACAGATGGCATCTTAAATTTAGAGAAATATATATTATAAGAAACTATAAGAGAAATCCGATTATGGCTGCTCATGCTTGTAATCCTAGCACTTTGAGAGGCTAAGGCAGGAGGGTCACTTGAGCCCAGGGTAATGTAATTAGTCTGTTTAGCAAAAAGGAAAGTAGTAGAAAGCAGGCTTGGTTGGTTGTTGCTTCTTTTTAAATTCATTTTTAGTTCTTTTCCTTAAACTCAGTGTAAGAATTGGTTGCTTCCTTAGTTGAACAAATGTGCCTTGATCTTATGAGAGAGAGACCAAAAATCACTTCTCTTATTGCCCTTAACACACTGCATTATGTTTAATTAATGATTTATAAATATGCTTTGAAAGAATTTAGTTTCTGTTTCCCTGGGACTTGTAATTTCATAATTTTAAGTCGTTTAGATGAGATTTTTAGGCTGTCCTAAATTTATATTTTGTTATATTTGATACATGTAAGATAATACATTTATAACACCTATCTAAGTTTTGAAACAATAATATTGAAAAAAAGGAATTATCTATAAACCTGTTATGAAAGAGCTAGAACATGGGAAGTTGTTGCTCCCTGTGCAACACCAGCCTGATTCTGCCCTCTCTTCTCCACACCCACCTCAACCAGGCTGTCTTTGAAAACCCACTTCCCTTTTTTTTTTTGAGGCAAGGTCTTGCTCAGTCTAACCAGGACAGAGTGTAATAGCGTCATCATAGCTCACTAAAACCTTCAACCCCTGGCTTCAGGTTATCCTCCTGCCTCAGCCTCCCAATTTGCTGTGACCACAGGCATGAGTCACTATGTCTGGCTAAAAGCACAGTCATTTCTACATCTAGTCTTTTGTTTCCTGTGGGTGCCACTGTCCCACTGCCTTCTGTGTACCATGGGAAATTACAGCCTAAGTTGGCTTCTTCAGCTCCCTAAACTCTAAGATCTCTGGAAAACAACTCCTATTTCAAAGGTTCTCAGATTGTTTTTATCTCAATTATATTCACAGAATTAACTTACAGAGAACCAGAGTCTGTTTTGATGTTCCTTTCAGTGGAGCCATCGCAGCATTTGCCATATAATAATTGGTCTGAACTTTGTTCATAGTCCATGGGAGCTTCTAAATCCTTGGAATTTCTGGGTGTTAGAAGTGCTGTTGGATCACAGTGGATCCCTGGGAACACATCTGAGTTTATGCTAACAAGGTGACTTATGGCAGGGCCCCAGATAGTTTTACAGTAGAGGGTAGCCATGCTGGGGATTTCAGCTAGGAGATATCAGCCTGAAGTTGTGGTGTCCAGGGAGTAGAGGAGACTGGAGATTGAGTTCAGTCACCTGGCCAATAAGTCAATCAATCATGCCCATGTAATGAGGCCCCAGTAAAAACTGGGCACCAAGGCTCAGGTGAGCTTCCTAGTAATAGGGTAATATATTCCAATTCCTAGGAAAAATATATAGAAGCTTCATATTTGGGAGCCTCCTTGATCTTACCCTATGTGTTTTTTCATTTGTATTCTTTATATAATAAAACTCTATTCATAAATATAGCACCTTCTTGAATTCTGTGAGTCATTCTAACAAATTATTGAGCCTGAGGAGGTCATGGAAAATCCTGAAATTTTAGTCAGCAGTGGGGGTGACCTAGGAACCCTGATCTTGAAGTGAAGGTAGTCTTAGGACTATGTCCTTAACCTGTGGAGTCTGTACTAAGCGTCAGAATTGCATTGCAGTATCGCAGCATCTAGTTAGTTGCCTAGTGCAGAGCAGTGCTTATTAAGTTAGTAAACCAGAATTTTTTGCTAACTATTCAGGTGCCAAAGAAAAGTACCCTATATTTTGATTAAAACCATACCATATCCTTTCTGGAAATTCTCAATAACTGGAAAATGTCCTCTGTTAAGTAATTCATCACCCTTATCAGTCAGAGCTTCCTTCACCACTTCATATCTATGTAAGACCATGGTAGGCCAGGATGCAAGGGACGCGGTGTGGACAGGGCCAACTGCAAGTGACGTGAGCACCTGTTGGAGTGTGAAATCTGTTGGAGGCTTGGGGAGAGACTAAGTTATGACTTCACATATGGCTTAACCATTTTAAGAATTGAGCCTGAGGTATTGTCATGGACAATTCTTTCCTTTGTTTATATATGCTATCATTCTGCAAATATATTTACCAAACATCTTTGAACAGTGTCTTTGGGTCAGACCCTGTGCATAGCCCAGGATCCCTCATGGGACTTAAAGTGTTGTCAAAGTGACAGGAACAAATAGCTGAACAAACTATAACTGCAGTACAAACTGAACATCATTCTACAAAGCGACAAAGAATGTACTGTGTTGGATGTTAAAGGAAGAACCTGATAAAAGGGAGAGGTCAGGAAAGGAATGTGTGAGGAGGGAATATCACAGCTTACCTGAGCAGAAGCCTCCATAGCAACCAGCCCCAGTATAGGAAAACCTGGACTGTAATTGAAGAATTTCTGGAGGCTCAGTGTGAAAAAGTCCAAGAGTGAAAACTCCAGGAGTGCCCTGTCTGGAGGGGGAGGAGGCATGGCGGGAAGGAGCACACTTTTGTGAGTTTTACCTCTAGGAGCTCTACCAGGATCTCACAGTGAATAGCGGAGAAAAATCCCTGTTGCTTCTGGCAGGGAGAGCAAGTACAGTAATCACTGTGAAATATGCTAGAGGACTCTGTTCTTCTTGACAATGTTGCCCATCCAGAGAAGGTATTTTACCAGAACCTGAGCAACTCCAGGGAATGAAAATACACCTGTATTCCTAGCACTTTGGGAGGCTGAGGTGGGAGGATTGCTTGAGGCCAATAGTTTGAGACCAGTCTGAGCAATATAGTGAATTTTTTTTTTTTTTTTGAGACAGAGCCTCAAGCTGTTGCCCTGGGTAGAGTGCTGTGGCATCTCAGCTCACAGCAACCTCCAACTCCTGGGCTCAAGTGATTCTCCTGCCTCCACCTCCCAAGTAGCTGGGACTATAGGCACCCATCACAATGCCCGGCTATTTTTTGGTTGCAGCTGTCATTGTTGTTTGGTGGGCCTGGGGTGGATTCAAACCCGCCAGCTCAGGTGTATGTGGCTGGCGCCTTAGCTGCTTGAGCCATAGGGGCCGAGCCAATACAGTGAAATTTTAAAAGTTAGCTGGGTGTGGTGGTGCATGTGTGTATAGTCCCAGCTGTTAGGAACCAGGAGTTTGAGATTGTAATGATCTATGATAATGTCACTGCACTCTAGCCCATGCAACAGAGCAATACCCTATTTCAAAAACAAACAAACAGACACTCTCTTGGTTGCAGGATACAAGGTTCATATACAAAAGTAATCACTTTCCTATATGCCAGCAATGAACAAGTGGAATTTGAAATTAAAAACAATACAATTTACATTAGCACTTCTAAAATGAAATACTTAGGTATAAATGTTATAAAATATGTGCAACATTTATGTGAAGAAAACTATAAAAGTTTGACAAAAGAATTTGAAGATGGACAAAAGACTCAATATTGTCAACATGTTCTTTCTAATTTGATCTATAGACTAAATAAATCAAAATCATAGTAAGTGATTTTGAAGATATCAACAAATTGATTCTAAAGTTTATATAAAGAAAGAAAAGAGGAAACATAGACAACACAATATTGAAGAAGCATAAAGTTGGAGACTGACAATATCCAACTTCAAGACTTACTATAAATCATTTAGTATGTTTTGTAACAACCTGGATGGAACTAAAGACCACTCTTCTAAGTAAAGAATCACAAGAATGGGGAAACAAATACTATATGTACTCAAGTACTAAATTAGAATTAGTCAATCAATACCTTTGTGTATGTATGGAAGTAAAACTCAGTGGGAGTCAAGTAGATAGTGGAGGGAAGAGGGGTTGGGTTAATTCTCAACTAACTAGTACAATGCACACATTCTGGGTGAAAGGCATACTTAGAATTTTGACTTAAAATGTAGAAAAGCAGGCTTGGCGCCTGTGGCTCAAGCGGCTAAGGCACCAGCCATATACACCAGAGCTGGTGGTTTGAATCCATGACAACTGCAACTAAAAAATCCCCAGGTGTTGTGATGGGCTCCTGTAGTCCCAGCTCCTTGGGAGGCTGAGCCAAGAGAATTGCTTAAGCCCAAGAGTTGGAGGTTGCTATGAGCTGTGACTCCATGGCACTCTACCCCAGAGCTTGAGGCTCTGTCTCAAAAAATAAAATAAAATAAAATAAAATGTACAAAAGCAAATTATGTAACCAAAATGTGTATATCCCAGTAATTCTCTGAAATTTTTTATTTTTATTTATTTATTTTTTTGAGACGGAGCTTCAAGCTATCCCCCTGGGTAGAGTGCCATGGCATCACAGCTCACAGCAACCTCCAACTCCTGGGCTCAAGCGAGTCTCCTGCCTCCGCCTCCCAAGTAGCTGGGACCACAGGCGCCCGCCACAATGCCCGGCCATTTTTTGTTTTCAGCCATCATTGTTGTTTGACGGCCCGGGCTGGGGATTAGAACCTGCCACCTTAGGTGTACGTGGCTGGTGCCTTAGCCGCTTGAGCCACAGACGCCAAGCCGCAAACACATTTGTAATTCTATGCTTGCTATTTATTCTTTTACCCATTTTATAAGTATTTATGGGGTGCCGAGGAAGTATAATAGCACTAAGTTGTTGAAATAAAGCCACAGCTACTGCTCTCCAGGTGTTTATAATCTAATTGAAAAATCAAGAGAAGACAATGAGTAGAGACAGTGGTAGAGGTTATGTAAGACAATACATTCAATGCCAAAGACGGGGACAGCCTCTCAGACATAGAGAATCTGGGGAAGGAGAGGGCACAGAGTTGAGTTGGATTTTAAAAGATTGGGTTCTGATTTTGGGGGGAGGGTCTGCTTCAGGGAGGAAGAACAGTATTAGCAAAGGTAGAGGCAAGAAAGCACATGAGCGAGGATAGCGGACCAGGCACGGTGGTGCAGTAGCAATTTGCATTCTATATACTTTATCACATAATATGATATAACTACACCTGTAATCCTAGCACTCCAGGAGGCCAAGGCAGGTGGATTTCCCTGAACTCAGGCCTGAGCAAGAGTGAGACCCTGTCTCTACTAAAAATAGAAAAATGTGCCAGGCATTGTGGTGGGCGCTCATAGTCCAAGTTACTGGGGAGGCTGAGGCAAGAGAATTGCTTGAACCAAGAGTCTGAAGTTGCTGTTAGCTATGACTCCATAGCACTCTACTGAAGATGACAGAGTGAGACTCTCTCTCTCAAAAAAAAAAAAAAAAAAGGGTAGGATCAAGACCTTCGGGAGTAGAAGACACATTAACAGATTGGTTAGTCCCATGATTTTTCAAACCACATTAAACCACAGAACCCTATTTAACCGAAAGATGTTAGACATAATATACAAAACACACAGAAGTAGAGCTGAGCTGGGTGGATGAGCGTGTATCTAGTGGAACTCAGCCCTGAAAGATAAGAGAGAGCCAGGTATAACCTTTGTAAGAGAAATATAAAATGAGGTGAGTACAGGGTTTTGTTAACAGATATACCAAAGAGCAGAATTGGATAAAGGGAGAGATTCCATGCCCCTGGGTGGATAATGTCCACTGTTACCCAATTCATTTTTACCTTTAGTGCTATTCCAACTCAAATCCCCATGGAAGATTCCAAGAACTTAATCTTTGAAGAGTCTACAAATAGGCGAATAACTCTAACATTTAAAAATGCATTTGAAAACTGTAACAATTTGCCTTCTATATACTTTATAACATGATAAAACTTTCTAATACCATGTAATTATATTTTATAATAAAGAATTGGGAATATTATCTAAAGCCCAAAGATAAGGTTGATTATATCAGAATATTAAATATATGATAAAAAGGCCATCATAAAAAATCAAAGGGAAAGAAAGAAAATTGGATTTTTCTTTGGCAATAATTGATAGGATTGTTTTTCCCAGATGACCTATTGGCTATTCACCACCAACCTACACCAAAATGAGTTCCAGATGATTTACGGTTTTAATATTTTTTTTGTTTGTTTTTAATTTTTATTTGTCCAATCCCCTAAGTGGAACCAGACTAATATATTTTTAAATATAAAAAATAATAAAATTAAATTAAATAGGTAGTAAACATCTGGATAGAAAAATGACATTCTATACTGGAAAATAGTTAGAGAAATCAAAAGTGAACAGATTTTAATAGATACAATGTTAAATCGATCTAGGTCAAAAATAAAACACCAACAGACAGGAAAATGCAAAAAATAAATATGATACAAAGTTAACTTTTTTATGTGAGTACATGAAGTAAATAAGAAACATCACTAGGCCAGTTACAGTGGCTCACACCTGTAATCCTAGCACTCTGGGAGGCCGAGGCAGGTGGATTGCCTGAGCTCACAGGTTCTGAGCCAGAGGGAAACCTTGTCTCTAAAAATAGCCAGGCATTGTGGCAAGTGCCCATAGTCCCAGCATATGGGTTCCCACATATGGGAGGCTGAGGCATGAGAACCACTTAAGCCTAAGAGTTGGAGATTGCTGTGAGTTATGATGTAACCACACTCTACTGAGGGTAACAAAGCGAGACTCTGTCTTAAAAAAAAAAGAAAGAAAGAAAAAAAAAAGAAACATCACTAAGAACTTCACTTTCAATATTTACCTGGCAGGGGAGATAACATGATTATGAAGGTGGCTTTCCCAGGGTGAGGCTTATCCATTGCACTCCAGATGTGCTGACCCCTGCGATTTCCCCAAATGTGGGAAACTCGACTGCACATTTTGTGTTAGTAGCGGACTGTTTTAGTGTTTTCCCCTGGGGGAAAAAAAAAGACTTCTCTTTCCCCCTAAATTTAGTAGATAATCCAGCAAATAAAATTAGTGAACCCATATGTGGAAAGATGATTAAATACATTAGTAATCAAAGAAATATAGAAAAACTTTTTTGTCATTCTACCCAATAGACCTTTTCTAAGCAAATATTATGTAATTCCAACTAGCCTTAAAATAAAAGGATTTTTTAGATATCTATCTTAGAATTCAATTAACGCTGGCATGATGGCTCATGCCTATAATCCCAGCACTTTGGAAGGCTGAAATGGGAGGATCACTTGAGCCCAGGAGTTGGAAGTTACAGTGAGCCATGATTGTGCCACTGCACTCCAACCTGGATGATAGAGAGAGACCTTGCCTCTAAAATAATAATAATAATACTGCTAAGACACAAGAATAGCTCAATGTACAAAGACATTTGGGGCAGTATTATTGACCATAGCAAAAGCTAATATGTAAATGAGAGAATAAATTAATCCACAATGGAAGATCAGTTAAGTAAAATGGAATATGCCAACTCAGTGGTAGATTATACATTCACTTAAATTTTTTTAATACAAAAACCATGTAAAATGACTGTGTTGAGTGGAGGCAAAGTGAAGGTGTGTCACCCTCACTATATTCGCAATGCTTAGCACAGTGCCTGATCGGGAGTAGTGATTTAATACCTGGTAAGTGAATGATAACTGCACACACAAAGTACATTGGGACTGTGTGGAATAAACCTACTTCTAGAGAAAAAAATGAAGGGAAATGTAAATAATGGGAGGAGGTAGAAGCTATAATCCTATGTATATTTCTTTTTATTTTTTGAAAAAAATTGAAACAAAGAGGTTATGTCCTAAATATTGTATGAAATAAACTTATTATTTATCAAACTTTAACTAGGTGTCCTGTATTTTTATGTCCTAAATCTAGAACCTCTACTAGACATCAGATTTGATATTCTTATAGTTAATTTTTTTTGAGACAGAGTCTCATTTTGTCACCCTAGGTAGAGTGCCATGGTGTCATAGCTCACAGTAACCTCAAACTCTTGGGCTCAAGTGATTTTCTTGCCTCAGCCTCCTAAGTGGATGGGACTACAGGTGCCTGCCATAACGCTGGGTTATTTTTAGAGATGGGGTCTGGTTCTGGCTCAGGCTGGTCTGGAACTCATGAGCTCAGGCAATCCACCCGCCTCGACCTCCCAGAGTGCCAGGATTATAGGCGTGAGCCACCTGGCCTCTTATAGTTAATTTCTGAAGTCTGTTAAACCAAGCATTTTCCTTGTTGTGTGGTTTTTTCTTTTTCATATATATATATTTGTGTGTATTTTTTCTGTATAGAAAAAGTATAAACAGAGAGAAAAAAAAGACCCCAAATCCCACTACCAGAGATAAACACCACTCATATTTTGACATTCCATACATATATGTATATACACATTTATACATGTAGTTTTACACGCAAATGAAATCATACCATCTAGGGTATCTTATAATCGTGCTCTTTGCTATTTACGTTTTCCTTGACTGCCAATTTCACTGCCTGTTCCGAGTCCTAACTTCCATAAAAGCCCATTTACTTACCATTCCTGGGGGCCAGCAGTACGTGGGCCACATGTGCAGATGATTAACTAGTAGTTTGTTTGTTATTTTTGTGGCAAACCACCCAGCACAGGCTCACAGAGGGGCCTCACCTGAGAAGGCAAGTCCAGAGCCTGCATCTCAGCCCTTCAGGAGTCTTGAATAAGGTACACAATTTTGTGAGAAATATGTTTATGCAGATGGGTATTTACTAAGCTTTGTTTCTTTCATCCCCCTGAAACTGCCTGAAAAGCTATGAAAACAAGAGACAATGCAGAGACAAGGGAGAGAAGCTGCCCACACAGTGTAGTCTTCACAGTCTGGTTTCGATGTTTATTGGCACAGGATTAAATGCACAAAGAGTAGGAAGGTCAAGAAAATTGTATCCCTGCCCAGAAGCAGCTTCAACTCACCCATATGAAGTGGACATTTACCTGCAGCCTACCACCCAGAAATATGACTATTAACATTTTGGTGGCTATCATTCCAGATACAATAATTATGATAGCGAACACTTACAGAGCTTATTTATTTAAGCAAGGCCCATCACTCCAGCCTTACTGCTGACTTGGTTCTAAGACCGTTGATCTCATATAATTCTCAAAATAGTATTGGAAAGTGCAATTCTTATTCCTACTGTACAGATGAAGAAATTGAGACAAAGAAAGATTATTTAACTTGCCTTAAATTACACAGCTACAAAAGGGCAGGGGCAGGATTCAAATCCAATGTCTCTCTTTTTTTTTTGTTTTTTTTGTTTTTTTGAGACGGAGCCTCAAGCTATCCCCCTGGGTAGAGTGCCATGGCATCACAGCTCATAGCAACCTCCAACTCCTGGGCTCAAGCGAGTCTCCTGCCTCTGCCTCCCAAGTAGCTGGGACCACAGGCGC
>CAUYQV010198119.1:0-49877 GCA_963574575.1 Galagoides demidoff | reverse complement strand
TTTTTTTTTTTTGAGACGGAGCCTCAAGCTATCCCCCTGGGTAGAGTGCCATGGCATCACAGCTCATAGCAACCTCCAACTCCTGGGCTCAAGCGAGTCTCCTGTCTCCACCTCCCAAGTATCTGGGACCACAGGCGCCCGCCACAACGCCCGGCCAGTTTTTGGTTGCAGCCATCATTGTTGTTTGGCGGGCCCGGGCTGGGGATTCAAACCCGCCACCTTAGGTGTACGTGGCTGGTGCCTTAGCCAATTGAGCCACAGGCGCCGAGCCATTTGCAAGTATTTATTGGGTTCCCCCTGTTCTTGTCACTGTGGCATATAGCAGGGAAGAGGGACATGCAGTCCCCACACTCACAGAGTTTCCTGTTCAGCTGGTGCGGCAGACAATAAACAGAAAGAGAAAAAAAAAAAAACCCAACCGTAGTAGATTGTGAAATGTGATCTCAAGAAAATATTATGCTCTTGTGAGACCAAGTGACAAACGTCAAGCCGTGTTTGCTTGCCAACACAATTTCACAAGCCCTTGACTCTGTGACAACGTGCAGGATAGAGCACATGGCCTCCACATCTCTTGCCTTACTCACTGTATTTCTTAAAAGATAAATGATGCTAGTCCTTGCCTTTTTTCTACGCATAAGGTCACCTCTGCCAGGGCTAGTGCTTATGCCTCTGTCATTTATAACCCCATATGTTCTTATACCTAGAGGGTGATGTGATTCTGCTGCAGTGTAACTTCTGAGTGAGTTTGCTGTGATTCTGGCATACTCAGTGCCCCTTCTGCCCCATATAAAAGCAGTAGGCTGAGATACCGTGCTGTCCAACAGACCTGCCTCCGGCCTGTAGGTCTTGGGTTACAGTCCTCAGTAAGACTTTTGAATAAAACCAACTTTAATTTCTTCCTTCCTTTCTTTTTTTGAGACAGAGTCTCACTACGTTGCCCTTAGTAGAGTGCTGTGACATCATAGCTCACAGCAACCTCCAACTCTCGGGCTTAAGCGATTCTCTTGCCTCAGCCTTCCAAGTAGCTGGGACTGCAGTGCCTGCCACAATGCCCAGCTGTTTTTTGGTTGCAGCTGTCATTGTTGTTTGGCGGGCCTGGGCTGGATTCAAACCCACCAGCTCAGGTGTATGTGGGTGGTGCCTTAGCTGCTTGAACCACAGGCATCGAGTCATTGCCAAGATTTTTAATTAAGATTTTTCTGTTTCAGCTCGGCGCCTGTGGCTCAATCGGCTAAGGCGCCAGCCATGTACACCTAAGGTGGCGGGTTCGAATCCCCAGCCCAGCCCGCCAAACAACAATGATGGCTGCAACCAAAAAATGGCCGGGTGTTGTGGCAGGCGCTTGTGGTCCCAGCTACTTGGGAGGCGGAGGCAGGAGACTCGCTTGAGCCCAGGAGCTGGAGGTTGCTATGAGCTGTGATGCCATAGCACTCTACCCAGGGGGATAGCTTGAGGCTCCGTCTCAAAAAAAAAAAAAAGATTTTCCTGTTTCTCTATCTATGTTCAGTTGGTTTGCTATGCTTCTCAAAGTCAGCTGATGATTTTTTCATATAATTCAACAGATTTTTGCGATGTTTTGGTCAGTTCTACTCATTACTGGCAACTCTGACCTCTCCTCGTCAGTGATACCATTTTCCCTCTCAGAAAAATGTTTAATCCATTTGTACCCACTCTTGCCAAGTTTGATAAGAAATTTAATGTTTGTTTGTTGCTCCAATTCAAGCTCTGACATTCTTGCAACAACACACAAACATATACAAAACACTCGACAATAATGAACACCACTCAGCAAGACACTGCCACATGCTGACACAAACACAGCTGTGAGACACTGATGTGCCAAAGTTATAAAACCTTACCAAGCTGGTTTTTTTTTTTTTTTGAGACGGAGCCTCAAGCTGTCCCCCTGGGTAGAGTGCCATGGCATCACAGCTCATAGCAACCTAGCAACCTCCAACTCCTGGGCTCAAGCAAGTCACCTGCCTCCGCCTCCCAAGTAGCTGGGACCACAGGCACCCGCCACAATGCTTGGCCATTTTTTGGTTGCAGCCATCATTGTTGCTTGGCGGGCCTGGGCTGGGGATTCGAACCCGCCACCTTAGGTGTACATGGCTGGCGTCTTAGCCAATTGAGCCACAGGCGCTGAGCCACCAAGCTGTTTATACAGTGCTGCCAACTTAAGTGCACAGTTTCAAGTTCACTAACTTAGTTGTCAGACTTCATATGACATATTCCAAATATATTCATCTACAATATATAAAATTTGAAGCTTATATGATCCACAGTGCTGAACTTTACTTCTGCTATAAGTCTCAACATTTAATTATAAAAATTTAGACTGGTGTCTAGGCATGGCAGCTCATGCTTATTATCCTAGTGCTCTGGGAGGATGAGGCAGTTAGATCACTTGAGCTCAGCAGTTTGAGACCATCCTGAGCAAGAGGCTAGTTTTTCTATATTTAGTCAAAAAGATATAGAATTTTCTATATTTAGTCAAGAAAATATATTTGAGGTTGTTGTAAGCTATGATGCCATGGCAGTCTACTGAGGGTGACATGGTGAGAGTCCGTCTCAAAAAAAAAAAAATTATGCTGGGCAAGGTGGTTCACACCTGTAATCCTAGCACTCTGGGAGGCTGAGGTGGGTGGATTGCTTGAGTTCAGGAGTTCGAGACCAGTCTGAGCAAGAGTGAGACCCTGTCTCTACCAAAATAGAAAAAATAGCCAGGCATTATAGTGGGTGCCTGCAGTTCTAGCTACTCAGGAGGATGAGGCAGGAAGATTGCTTGAACCCAGGAGTTTGAGGTTGCTGTGAGCTACAATGACACCACTACACTCTAGCCCAGTGGACAGAGCAATAAACTTTATTAAAAAAAAAAATTTGAGAGAAGTTCTACAGAGAACATCCATACAACCACTAACCAGATTCTACAACTAACATTTTACTAAATGTGCTTTCTCACATGTATATCCTTTTCTCCATCCCATAATCCATTTTGGTTTTTGTTTTTTAGAGACAAGGTCTCACTCAGCCTGGAGTACAGTAGCAGTCATAGGTCACTGCAGCCTCAAATTCTTATGCTCTGAAGCTACCCTTCTACTTCTGCCATCTGAGTAGAAAGGACTATAGGTGTGTTCCACCATGCCTGGCTTTTTTTTTCAATTTTTTTTTTGCAGAGAGGGGGTCTTTCTATATGGCCCAAGGTGGTCTTGAACTTCTGGTCTCAAGTGCTTCTCCTGCTTTGGCCTCCCAGAGTGCTGGAATTAGAAGCTTAAGCCACTGTGCTCAGCCCCCATCTTTTTTTTTTAAAGTATTTTATGGTAACATATGCCTACGTATGGTAAAATTACACAGAAGTAAATACAGACACAGAGAAATGAGTGTTTATAAATCTGGTGAAATGTGAATAAAGTCAATGCATTTTATCACTGTCATTTCCTGGTTGTGATATTGCACTTTAATTATGCAAAATGTTACCATGAGGGGAAACTGGATTAAAGGCATATGAGCAGTTTTATTTCTTATAACTGCATGTGAATCTATAGATTATCTCAAAATAAAAAGGAAAGAAATGCATTTCAAGGTAAATTTCCAACATCTGATTGGGGTTTTACCTTTCTGCCACACCTGATCCTTGGGAAGGGTGATGTTCAGGTGGAAGTGAGTGTGGTTAGGCTGATACTGGAACCCCAGATAGAGTGTCATTAAAAGGGGACTTTCAGGCTCTATGCTCACGATCAGGGATTTCTCTGAAGAAGTGATGTTCACTGTGATTGTGAAGTGGTCAGAGCTCATGTTGAAGCTGTTGGGATGGGTTTCCATGCTACTGTTTCTCCAGAGGACGATCTAGAATAATAGATGGTCAACCTCCAAGGTTAAGACAGTCCATCCATTAACATCTTTCAATCTCCTTTACTGATAAGGTAGAGACATTTTCTAGTCTTCCTCTTTGAATATCTGTAGCTAACTTACTCCCAGGGGTGAAGGGACAGTATACAGTCTAAGACCTAAAACATCTTTTTCTAAGGGTAAGGACTCTCTTTGTAAAAGTTCCCAAGGAAAGATGTTCAGAACAAAACAATGGTGCTGCCAATCAATCTAAAATGATTTCCCTCAAGTCATTGCATCCTCCATCCTTTTCTCCAGGATATCCTAAGCCCTTCCATGTCATTTATTCCCTACGAACCAACTCCTACCTCGATATCTTCCATTAAATCACGGACTTGGAGCAATTTGCCATTAGAGCTTAGTAACACGCTTCCAATGCTCCCACCAATGTTTCCATCACCAAAATCCTTGAAGGGATTTAGAGCTAGTCCTGTAACCTAGAAACAAAGAAAGTCCAGCTTAATCAATTGCTGAAATATTTATAAGTCACCCCGATAGGTTTAAGATATCAGATACCGTGTTGGGATTCCCCCCCCACCCCCCGCTGATATCTCAAATGAAATAAGGTTTCACATTGTAACATCTATGAGAATCAATTAAAGATGAATCATACTTGGGACCCTCAGAATTATTTTTTTACATCTTTATACCTAGAAGATACTATTTTCTTAGGGAATAAATATTCTGTTCCTCAGGATAAGGTAGTAATGCTATTTGGGTTTGCCAGGTAACTGATGAAAGAAATACAAGGTATTGACATGACTAGGTTGGTCCAGCAAGTCAGTAATTATTCAGATAATTATCTCAGCTTTTGTGTAAATAGTGAAAAGCTGAGATCATGTCAGTTCACAAAATAGAAGCTTGGTCAAATCCAGAAATCTGTTTATTGCTCTCAATTTCTCTCTCTGCCAGTGTAAAGTAAAAGTTGATGCCACAAAACTTCTCTAATTTGGTCTGGCTGGCTTATATTTCATGATACACTCCTCCCCCCACCCAAATGCCCACGTGGCCATCCACCCCCATTTTCACTCTGATCAGAATCAATTTCACACTCACTTGGACATTAACTGCTTGGTGTTTATTCAGGGCCGCCTCCAAAGCTGAAGCTGATGGTAAGCACAGCTTCACAGGTGCTGGGTAACCCAGGGTGTAAGAGCTCAGAGGCAGAGTGGATATGTTTTGCCTAATGAAAAAGAAGTTAAAATGGAAATCGATTTCGGTATATTTTTGTACTCTAAATATCAAAAACTTAAAACTTCCCCTTCCTTCCTCCTCTGTTGACCTGCTCAGCATCACGGTGGCAATGGAAGAGGTCAAGGTCACTGCAGACACGTGAGACTGGTTCAGCCGCAGAAATGCTTCTTGGATATTCCCGAGCGCCACCAAGGACATTTCTAGCATGTTGTTGATCTGCATTGAGGGAAATACCATGTGACTTACTCAACCTCCACGTATTGTGTTAGTGAAATAATGGTTTTAGAGGCTGGGAGGGGAATGTTGACAATGATGTAACAAGAGGTGACATCCAGTGGAGAAGACCCTGGAACTCCACGGAAAGTATTTGTAACGTGTCTAAAGACTACCATCCTTTGTATCAACTAAGAGCCAGCCACGAAGCATTTCTTTGCCCATTATAGTTGCTCTAGACCTGCTCATGATAGGGGTTTTTCTTTTTAAAAGACAGCTTTAAGATAAAGTTCACATAAACAACTCGCACCTTAAAGAGTATATAACTCAATTCTTTTTAGTATATCCGCAGGGTTGTGCAACCATTACCATGATCTAATTTTAGGTTTCATCTTCCCTAAAATTAACCTGATATCCTTTATCAGTCACTCTCCGTTTCCCCTCCCCATGCCCCAACGGATCTATATTGTGTTATCTATACATTTGCCTCTTCCGGAGATTTCATATGAATGGATCGTGACAGATGGTCTTTGGGCTTCTTTCGCTTGGCAGAATGTTTTCAAGGTTCACTCACGTTGAAGGTTTCTGTACTTCCTTTCTTCTTGCTTCCGGGTAATATTCCCTCGTATGGGTAGAACACATTTATCCATTTATCCGTGGACCAGACCAAAGACGTCTGGGTAGTGCTCACTTTTTGTCTATTTAGCTATTAGGACAATGCTGCCATGTACCTGACTGTACAAGTTTTAAAACAGACATATGTTTTTGATTCTCTTATGTGTGTTTGTGTGTGGAAATGCTAGGTTACGTGGCATTTCTATGTTTTACATTTTCAAGAACTGCTCAACAGTTTCCCAAAGCAGCTGCTTGGGTTTCAATCCTCAGATGTGTAAAGATTGCAAATTTCTCTGTGTCCTTGTCAAGACTTCTCATTGTCTGCCTTGCTGGGTGTAGAGTGGGACCCCATTTTGGTTTTGATTTACGATTCCCTAATGGCTAAGGATGCTGACCATCTTTGTATGTGATTAGCAAATGTGATTTGCTATGTGTTTACTACCTTGGCTAGGTTCTTTCCACTTGATGACAGCACGAGGTACTCTTGGTTCCCAGGTATGGTGTAGAGAGAGATGCCAGAGAAGGCTTAGCAGAGGCAGAGTGATCTCTTCAGCAGTACACAGTTCCACTGGATTCTCCATAAAAGTCTAAGGCAGTGATTTTCAACCAGTGTGCTGCACACTGGCGTGCTGGGAGAGGATCTTAGGTGTGCCAAGATAATTCTTTTTTTTTTTTTTTTTTTTTTTTTGTTGTCAGTATCAATCTGCCACCCGGGGTCATAGCTTTGGCGTCATAGCTCACAGCAACCTCAAATTCTTGGGCTCAAGCAGTCCTCTTGAGTAGCTGGGACTACACACTCTCACCACAACACCTGACTATTTTTAGAGCCTGGGGTCTTGTTTTTGGTCAGGCTGGTCTGGAACTCCCGAGCTCAGGCAATCCCGCCCGCCGTGGCCTCCCAGAGTGCTGGGATTATAGGCGTGAGCTCCATGCCCAGGCCCTGGATAATATTTAAAGATCACTAATTAAATTACTTTTGAAAGAAGTTCAAAGCATAATAAGCATACTCTTTATTTACTCTTTTTTTAAATCAAAATAATGTAAGTGTGTATGGAAGTATAACTATAGGTTCAAGTGTGCCATGAGATGAAAAAAGTTCAAAAACATGGATCTAGGGAGAGGCTGGACCTTTCAAGATTCAAACATTTCTAGCAGAGTCAGCTACTGCCAGGAGGTTTGCCCACCTGCTCTGAGTCCTGCTTAGAGTTCTCCCAACCTTCTTGACCAGATGCCACTGCTTCCTTGGGTGGATGAGAGAGGCAGACATTCATAGGATTTCCAAAGCTGCTGCTGTTCTGAAATGGCATCTTCAGTAACTGCTCACTTAGATAAATTAGAGAATTGATGACGCCGACCTAGGAATATCGGAAAGCAAACACACATGTCTAGGTTGTTTGTGGTTGGTTATTTATTTATTTATTTTTTGGCCAGGGCTGAGTTTGAATCCGCCACCTCTGGCACATGGGGCCAGAGCCCTACCCTTATGAGCCACAGGCGCCGCCCCAGTTTGTTATCTCTTTTTTTTTTTGCAGTTTTTTTTGGTCGGGGCGGGGTTTGAACCCACCACCTCCGGCATATGGGGCCAGCGCCCTACTTCTTTGAGCCACAAGTGCCATCCTTGTTTGTGGTTGTTTTAAATTTGTGTTCTTATTAGCAGTTCAATATTCTTTACATGTTTCCAATGCATTTTATAAAAAGCAATATTATAATTTGGCAAGGAAGGAAAATACATTATCTCATATTACCTAGAGGGAAGGATTTATATTTCATGCCACTCAAAAAGCCAAAAACCAAACAGAAAAAACAACCTCTTTGGAGTGGCAAGCATACCAAATGTAGAAGCCTTTTCTTAGTTTACCAAACTAAGCTAAGGAATGGCATGCCTAAATATTGAGTAGACTGTCTTTTTATATCTGGTTGATATCGAATGCTTTATAAAAACCAAGTAAGAAAGGTTAAGCAATGGGCTGGGCATGGTGGCTCATGCCTAGAATCCTAGCACTCTGGGAGGCCAAGGCAGATGGATTGCTTGAGCTCACAAGTTCAAGACCAGCCTGAGCTACAGCCAGACCCTGTCCCTACTAAAAGTGGGGAAAAAATGAGGCAAGAGATCACTTAAGCCCAAGAGTTGGAGGTTGCTGGGAGCTACGACACCATGGCACTCTACTCAGGGTGACACCTTGAGATTCTGTTTCAAAAGAAAAAAAAAGGCTCGGCGCCTGTGGCTCATTCGGCTAAGGTGCCAGCCACATACACCTAAGGTGGTGGGTTCAAATCCCCAGCCTGGCCCACCAAACAACAATGATGGCTGCAACCAAAAAAAATGGCCAGGCGTTGTGGCGGGCGCCTGTGGTCCCAGCTAACTTGGGAGGCAGAGGCAGGAGACTCGCTTGAGCCCAGGAGTTGGAGGTTGCTATGAGCTGTGATGCCATAGCATTCTACCCAGGGGGATAGCTTGAGGCTCCATCTCAAAAAAAAAAAAAAAAAAACGAAAAGAAAGAAAGAAAGAAAATGAAAAAAATAGAGAAACTGAGGCAAGAGGATCCCTTGAGCCCAAGAGTTGGAGGTTGCTGTGAGCTATGATGCCACAGCACTCTACCTGGGTGACAGCTTAAGACTGTTAAAAAAAAGAACGAAGGTTAAGAAAATTGACAGGTATTTATTGAATATTCACTATAGGTGCTACTGTTCTTGTTTTGAAATTTTCAGTTACATTTGTTAAACATTTTTGCAAAATAAAAGACATAGTACACAAAGTTAAAATTAAGATGTATACAAAATACGTGTAATATATATGACACAAAAGGGTAATATTAATAATAAATAAAGGTCTCCTACAAACAAATAAGGAAAGGACAACCCAAGGGAAGCAGAGAATGGATGAAAGATATGAAGGGACAATTCAGAGAAGAAATAAAAACGTCAATAAAATCATGTTCAGCCTCCTGAGTAATTAATAAAATACCACCTCCATCTTTTCTATCTTTTCTTTTCTTGCTTTTGAAATTGGCAAAAATGAGAGCATAGGGAAATGGTTGGTGGGAATGTTAAATGATACCTTCTAAGAGTGATTTCTGGGGTCATATCTATTGAAAATTAAAAGCCTATCAATTCTACTCTTAGCATTCTGTTCTATGGAAATATCTGTGTAAGTGCTCAAAGATATAAGTACAAGGATGTTCATTAATATGCTGTTTGTCAGAGTAAACAAATATAAAAACTCTAAATGAACATTCAGAATGAGTCCATGGGTGGCGCCTGTCGCTCTAGCCGCTAAGGCGCCAGGCCGCATAAACCAGACCTGGGCCTGCCAAACAGTGACAACTACAACCAAAAAATAGCCGGGCCTTGTGGCGGGCACTTGTAGTCCCAGCTACTTGGGAGGCTGAGGCAAGAGAATCGCTTAAGCCCAGTTGGATGTTGCTGTGAGCTGTGATGCCACAGTACTCTACCCAGGGGGATAGCTTGAGGCTCTGTCTCAAAAAAAAAGTCCATTTATGTGAATGAAGAGACATGAAAAAATATCCATGACAATGTACTAGGTTTAAAAAAAAAATCAAGGATCCAAAAACTTTGTATACCTTAGCCCCATTTTTGTTACAACGAAAAGAGCTGAAGTGTGCACAGAAAAAAGCCTAGAAGATTATTTATAGCAAGTTAATAAAAGTAAAAACAGGCCAGATGTGGGTGGTGCCTGTGTCTCAGTGGGTAGGGCACTGGCCCCATATACTGAGGGTGGCGGGTTCAAACCCCAGCTAAACTGCAACAAAAAATAGCCAGACATTGTGGCAGGTGCCTGTAGTCCCAGCTACTTGGGAGGCTGAGGTAAGAGAATCACTTAGCCCAAGAGTTTTAGGTTGCTGTGAACTATGATACCACAACACTCTACCTAGGGTGACAGCTTGAGACTCTGTCTCCAAAAAAAAAAAAAAAAAAAAAAGAAAAGAAAAGAAAAGAAAAAAGGTAGGTTAGGCTAAGCTATGCTATTCAGGAGGTACAGTAAATGCACTTTAGATTTACAGCATTTTCAACTCATGATAGGTTTACTGCAAAGTGACTCTATCGTAAGTCAATAAGCATCTGTACTAACAAAGATTTAGTGGCAACATTATGCATAAAATACGAATGTTATTACTTTTTTTATTAGACAAAACACCAAATACAAATTATGACAATAATTTTACCAAGGTTATATACTTACACATCAGCCAAAACTATCCGAGTCCGTGTCACATTCTCTATGGTGAATTTAGTTTTTCCTCCTTTGCCAGCAATTCTTCCTATTGCTCTGGACAGATGGTCTCCCTTTAGAGGCTTAACTAAACAGGAAAAGCAAGACCTCAGAAAGCAAGCCATCCCAGCACACCACTCACTTCCATAAGGTTGAACCACCAACTAAATTGCCCTACTAAATGACACAAGATATGTATCTTTTAAAAAGCTGCTAATAATACAACTCAAGTGATGCTATTAGAAAACTGAGAGTCACAACATAATATAAAACTAGCAATACAAAAAAAAAAAAAAAAAAGTATTTCACAGGAAAAGACTACCACATACTTACCATCTGTAATTTCAAAAGATTCCAGGAACAGATCATCCAACCTGATGAGGGCAAGTGCATCCTGTAACATGAAAATGAACACTGTGAAGACCTTCTGTTTAGACATCTGAGAATCAGTGAAACTCATAAGCTCCAGAGCTAAAAAGTTCAGATTTTTAAAAAATGCTCAATCCATTGAAAGTTCCATGATGAATATTTTCCAAGTCCCCATTTAAGATGTCATGAAATCACTTACCTCTACCTGAAACCCAAGGATAAAGGCTTTCACAAAATCAGTTGCTTTTGTCAGAGCACTAACATCCTTAGTTTCTTTACAAGTCTGTTTAAAAAAAGGATGGAGGGGTAAAAATTACAGCTGGGAAGAAAAGAGAAAATGTTCTAACAAAATACCAGGAATGACCTTTCCCATTATAGTAATTTCCTTCACTTCTCCTCTCCAATATATTCTGTATGCCTCAGATTTGGGTGAGATTAAGTCCTGTGTTGATTACAAAACAAAACCTTTCAGCTTCAGGGCTGGGCAGTTGCAACCCAAGAGTGTGAAATGACTATGCTATTTTACTGATCAGACTCCAGAGCTAAGAGAAAGATGCTTCTAACACAGTCCAATTGTGCATACTCTGAAGAATATCCATTCTCTCTCCATCCCTACATTGCCCAACCTAGTCCTTTTCTCCCTCAAGGTAATCTTCCCTAGGAATCCTGACTCAATCTTCTAACTTGAATTATCATTTATATGCCCATGTTTCCCAAATTGACCATAATTCCCTTGAATACCAGGTATGCAAATAATAGGACTGGAGTCATCGATCTGATGACTGATACAAGAATGGTTTAACCAGGGATCCTGCCCTCAAAAAAATTTATTTGTTAACTGTAAAAATAGCTGCTACTCATAAAGTGTCTATCACTGTAATTAACATGCTTTACATACTATAGCACGAATTTTCATGACAACCTTGAATGGTAGGTAAGTGATATGAACACTTTCTTTCATATGTGAAGAAACTAAAGTACTAAAACATGAAAAAAATTTAAATATAGGTTTGATTCCAAAACTGTCATTTCCACTTCCCCACACAGATTCACAATCTGGTTGAGAAGACTACATATTCAACAGAATTAAAACTATACAGGATTATGTAATGGTAAAGTCCCCCAGACTTTCACATTTAAAAGTAGACTCCAGTTCCAATCCTACATGTAACCTTGGGTAAGTCCTATAAATACTCTAGGTCTTAAGTTTTCTCATTTGTAAAATAAGGAGTAGAAGATCCGAAGTGTCCCCTACTAGCAAAAAGATTCTCTTATTAGCCTGACAACTCTAGCCAAGATACTCAGCTTCTTTGACCCTCAGTTTCCTCTTAACTCTAAGAGGGGATATATTGTCCCAACAACCAAATGATGCTGCGCATGTCAATATACCACTATGTGTCTGGTATATGGTAGTACCAACGAATGTTTGTGGCATCCAAATTGATGATCCTGAATAAATAAGACAGCTAACTAACCACAATGAAAGTTTAGGCATTGAAAAAAAATCACTGGAAAAAACATACATATTATAAAGAAGAAAAAACTTCAACTACATCCTAAAAGATGACTAGAATGGAAAGAAGACAGGAAAGGAAATAGAAAGAAGGGATACAGCCACCAAAAGATGCTGACATAAAGAAAGGAAGGAAGACAAAGCTGGGCCTGGGTCTACCACATGAAAGAAGAAAGGTTCAGCCAAAAACTTAACTTTTATCCTTTAGAAATATCAAAGACACCAGGATATCACAACAAAAGATCTGTAGTCTGAGAAAATTAATCTGGCACTTCCATGAGAGGACAGAGCAAATAAAGGAGAGATAAAACAATGAAGCAAGGGAAACCTACATGGAAACAAGAAGCCTTGGCATGAAACCATGAACACCTGAATGAGCGTGGCAATGGCGGCACTGGGGAGCTGTGCTGTCACGTTCTATGAGATTTTAACTTTAACAACTACTTATAGTGCCTCCCTTTGTTCAATTATATTTTTCTCTGTTATACTGCATTAACAGAAGTAAGTTTATACCATTCTTGATGATGGTATAAAAAAATCACTAAAAAGAAAAATACAATTAGTTTTTGTTATTGATTCTGGTAGGAAATTGGCACCCAGACAAGAAAGCCCCAAGTCAATTTTAATTGCCTAATTTCTGGTCAGATGCTATGGAATAAATATATATGTATGTATGTACATACGTATGTAATCTACATTTTTTTCCCCAAAAGAGTACCACTAAAACAATTATACAGATTCGGCGCCTGTGGCTCAAGTGGCTAAGGCGCCAGCCATATACACCAAAGGTGGCAGGTTTGAATACAGCCCAGGCCCGCCAAAACAATAATGATGGCTGCAACCAAAAAACAGTCGCGCGTTGTGGTGGGCGCCTGTGGTCCCAGCTACTTGGGAGGCTAAGGCAGGAGACTTGCTTGAGCTCAAGAGTTGGAAGTTGCTGTGAGCTGTGATGCCACAGCACTCTACCCAGGGGGAAAGCTTGAGGCTCTGTCTCAAACAAAACATAACAAAACAATTATACGCTGCATAACAATGTTTTGGTTAAAGACCCATCACATAGGTCACTGTGATCTCATAAGATTATAATGATGCAGCATATCCAGAAACTTGATGTATGGTATCAGATACTGGCATTTCAAATCAAATAGGAGAAATGACTGATATTCAGTAATGGTGCTGGGATTTTTGTTTTCCATGTGAAAAAAAATGTATATAAATAAATTTATATATGTCATCTAGTTTTGTGTTAAGTGCACTCCATGACATTCACACAATGCATAAGAATACCTTTCTCCCAATGTATCCCTGATGCTTTTTGTACATAGTTCTTGTAAAACAGCACTTAGTTTATGTTCAAGTATATTCATTACTTATATACTTCTGAGACAATTTATTTGCTTGGCCTTTCCTCAATTCAACACATAACACTATAAAAGACATACACAAACATAGCCAGTATGTAGCACAATCTCAGAAGTGACTTAAGAATTCAAATAGTATTTCTGTTAAATGCAGATTTTGAAAGCATTTGGTTAAGTTCGAAATATGTGATAAATTAAAAAACTGAAAGAAAAACATTTAACAGAGTAAGTCCTATTAAGAAAAGCCTATTCATAACTTTTATCTCTGAGGGAAGAGAAAACCTGGCATATTCGGAAATGGTTGAGATTCTCCTTACCCTGATTTCTACATTCCTTGATTTCAAGTTAAAGCGTATCTGGAGTCCCAAATGTTCTACTATAGGAGTAAATATTTTCATCCAGTTTTCTTTTAATGGTGTGTATCTGTTAGCTGGGACTGGAACTTTTCTTATTTCTCCTTTCCCACTCTGCAATAAAAGAACACACAACTCAGGAGACCTATGGAGATAGGGAGGTTAAGTTGTAAAATGACAACTGATCCACAGAAAGGTTCCTTTCCCTGAACTTACTAAACTTCAGAGGAATCGCTTCCCTAAGAGCAACACAGAACAGCCCCGGTAGCTTCAACATCACCCAGCAGCCACCAGCTTCACCCACACGCCTCTGGCCTTCCCTCGTCCCCTGACCCAGGGTCCCCGCCCGCACCACAAACCCGTCCCCGGAGAGGGGCGGGAACACAGGCCTCTTCGACGGCCGGGCCTCCTCTGTGTCCATACGGCTCGCGCCCTCGCTCTCCACTGTTGCTGACAGCTGATCAGCCTGCCGTTTCTTCGCCAGCCGACCACCCTTGTGGGTGATCTGGGTGAAGCCCTCCTCTGCCCCGGCATTCTGCGACTCCATTTCTTCTTCCATCTCCACAGTTTTCCAGCCTCAGCGGGCGCTTCCGGCTCCAACACGTGCGCTGAGCACTGCGCAGGCGCGCCGCGCAGGAGCCAGGCTTCGCCGACCAGCCGCAGGGCTCCGCCCCCTGCCCAGAGAAGTCCCACGCCGGGGACCTGAGGCTGGAGTTGGGTGAGGGCGGTGGGCTATCCTAAAATATGCCTGATCATAATGGACTCCCTCCCGCCGCGAACTCTCAGCCAGAGCACTTAGTAATTAAAATATGTGGTGTGACAAAGACGTGGACAAAGGGTCGATAAAGAAATTGGTGCAGTCTGTGAAGGAACACCTTCATGATCTCAGGAGCGCATCTGGCATTATCGGAGTTAACTAAATCAAACTTCTTAGGGCGTCCGGAGACCTAATACGGAAAGCGGGAGGGAAAAACTGTCTTAAACGTTGGAGTCTGGTTTCCAAGTTGGTGTTTTTGTGGAGGTCTGGAAGGGGCGGTTGCCGGTGGTGAAATCGGCTGGGCCATGTCGGCCTTCGAGAAGCCTCAGATCATCGCTCATATCCAGAAGGGCCTCAGCTACACGGTGTTCGACTGTAAGTGGGTGCCCTGCAGCGCCAAATTTGTAACCATGGGCAACTTCGCACGGGGCACCGGCGTCATTCAGCTGTACGAGATCCAGCAGGGGGACCTGAAGCTGCTCCGAGAGGTGGGTGTCGGGTCGAGACGACACAATTCCAGGATCTGGACTGCTGTTGGGGGCGAGTGTGATCCTAGGGCCTGCATTCCTTTGCCACAGCTTTCGTCCATCATCCCCTCTCAGCCCCCAAAGCAAAGCTTGCTCTGCGCGGGACCAGAGACTCTGACCGCAGATTGAGGAATGTTTCCGATTTAAATGCTTTCTTTTGAGTTTTGAATTCTCACCCGCGGGCTAGTTTCTCCGCGCCCTGCCGGCCCCCTTCTCCTGCCATCCCCAGTGCAGTCCAGGGCGAGGTCTCTGGCAAGTCACCTTAAGATTTCGTGTCTCAATTTGAGGACTTTTTGGGCACTTCACAGTAGTTTGCCTTGTTAGTGGGCTCACGTTAGTAAATGCCTTTTCATGCAAGCAGACCAAAGCAGGTAGCGGATACCTGCAATGTAGTGACACATTAATTCTTTCGACAAGTATCAATTGAGTGCCTGTTATTCCCAGTTATAGAAATGGCAGTGTTCTCGATCTCATGTAGGTTTTTTTTTTCGGGGAAGGGGATAATCAGTTCAATAATCAAACCAACGATGCAAAAATACAAACCGGAATGAGCTGTCTTAACACGAAGGAACACAACTCTAGGAGAGCAAAAACAGTTGGGGTAAGTAGAAGCTAACTAGGCCAATCTAGGAGTAAAGTATACGGTTTCTAGAGGAAACACCATATTCAGAAGCTTAGTGATGGGAGAAAATTTATTTCCTTAAGAAACTAGAGGGGAAAGGAAGAACCAGACATAGGAAGATCTGTAGGACATTTAAAGGATTTGTGCCTTTTATCTAAGAAAATGGAACATCATTGACAAGACTTTAAGTAGAATGTGGCCAGATCAGATTTACAAGTTTTGTAAAGATCACTAGGGAACGCATTAGAGAATAAGGATAATATCTAGCATTTTTACAGATGCTTATAGTTTTAAAAATATCTTTATTTGACTTACTTTAAAAAATGGGTGTAAGCAGGTGTTTAGGATTGTAATAAATTGCAAGGCAGGAAAGGTTGAGAACTCCAAGGGATCAAAAGGTATGGAGAGAATCCACTGGGAGGAGATAAGGGTTAAATAATAGGTAAAAGAAGAATGCAATTTTGATAGGTAAGCCTATATGGTGTGTAAGGTCCTGTGCCACTTTAAATTTCCCTGTGTGCTCATTTTTTTATTCAGTTTGTTTTCTCTAGCCAGCCACTCTACTGAGTGTTCCAAGCATGACTTGTTCTTTCTACCTTTCCTTAGTTGTTCATCACTTAGCTCCCAGTCACCTGTTGCTATTCTAATGTTCAGTTCAGATTATCTGTTATATGACACCCTTCCTGATTCTCACACAAAGTAACTTTTCTTTATATTACGTTACTATAGTACTTATTATCTGTGCCAGAAATACATTCTGTCACATTTATCTCTAACAAGATTGTAAACTCCTAGAGAGTAAGGACAATACCTTTCTTTAGTGTGGTTTGTAAGGAGCAGCCACTCAATAAATTACTTGTTAAAGAATAAATGAATGTATGTCTGTAAATAGTGTGTAATATGGGAAATTTAAATATTTTAAAATTATTAACTTGGGTTCGGTTGTGAACAAAGGTAGAGGTTAGGAACAAATGTCAGTCAAAGGCCAAGAAGAGGCCATCTAGAGGCTCATAATTTATGATGGAATGCATGATTCATACACATTTCAGAAATATACTATTCCGCCAGGTAATAGTGCTCTTTGTCTCTCTTCTAGAGAGTCTGTAAAATTCTAGCACTTTTTAAGAAGTAATTTTGAAAAATAGTTATAAAAGAAACAAAAAAGAAAACAAATAACAGTTTTGCATTTTAGCAGAAGTAATATATGTTTATAGTAGAACATTTAGAAAATATAGATGGGGGGAAAAAAAAGAAAGTACTACCCATAGTGTCAATCCCAGGAATAACCAATCACTTTTTGTATTTTCACCTGGCTCCTTTGGTTCTTTTTCTCTTCCATAAATTATCTACTAAGAACATAACTGTTTAAAGGTACTGTGTTAAAAAAGGACCAGACATATCTGAAAGATGAGCCCATTCTCCTACTAAAGAGCCTGGACATTAGTATTTTTTTAAACTTCTGTGGGGTGACCCTTATGAGACCAAGGTTGAGAACTCTTAGGCTAGATAGATTATGCATGAAAATATTAGGAAGCAAACTTGATTTATCATTATAGAACTACCCCAAGTCATGTGTTCCAATGCCCATGCATCTCAGGTGAAGCTGTAAAGGAAACATTCTGTTAATGTTGTTCCCTTATTGTGTTAATAAAATGATAGGAGGGAATGGTGGGCAGAGCCTCTGTGTACAGTTGAGCAGTTTTTTGTACCACACAAAGGTGGTACAAGTGTTCAAGTAGGAGCTGAAATCTCTCCTTCATCAAGCCTTGCATGTGTAAAGGTTGTAAAGGTCAACTTTTTTCTAATTGGCAAAAAGATACTCTAGGGACTAGGGATGGCCCTGAAAAATGGAATCACAAACGTCAATATTTATTGTATAAAAGCTAGTAATAAGCTAATAAAATTGTTGCTTTTTTAGCCCTTGTGCTACTGAATTCACTGCTTGTTAGCATTTGGTTGACTAAATCTCTTAATGTTAATTAAGTAGTGCCAGGATGCGGAGGAGGAGATACTGACAAGCTGTACTAGACCCACCCACTTACAGAACAAAAATAGCTCTAACAGGAGTTATCCATCATGGGCTTCCTTAATCGTGTTAACTTCTGTTGTAGTAAAGAAAACCTAACAGCTATGTCAAGTATGACCATCAGTGATGGTCATTTTGAGCATCATATAATATAAAAATTGTTAATATATACCATTTTTCTTTGTGAAACAATTTCTTCATTTATTTAACCCAGTTTTCTAGCAAGAAAAATTTTAAATTACCACTGAATTATTTTCATCTTTTCTTTTCCATAATTGAAATACTTAATGGACAGAGAGGGAACCCTTTTTGTGAACTATTAAAAATTTAGCTTTAGTAGTGTCCTCTCTTAATTTAGCGATTATTTCCATGAATGTCAGAGGAAAGATAAAACACACCCTTTTGTAAGCCAATCTGACAGCAAAGCTCAGTCCTTCTGAGCAAAGTACAGGCCTTACTCAATAGAAATGATAAGGGGTTAAAAATAAAGTTTATTCTTAATGTTTTGTATTTTGATTTTAATTTGATTTTTGCAGAAGAGACCACTAGCTTGTATGAATCTCTGTTTATTTGATACAAGAAGAGAAAAGAGGACATAAGGGAAGCATGATACCATCTATCCATATCTTGTAAAGATATGATAAAGGAAAAAGCCAGAAGATAGAAATCTGAAAATAGGTTTAATTCATGCCTGTACCATGTCCCTCACCAATTCGTTTCAGAATTGGAACATTTCTTTGGTACTTCTAATGACTCTCAGGTTTACAGAATGAGGGCTATTTAATAAAAGTGTTCATTACATAGGCCTGGAGGCAGCCTAGTTTAGTAGAAAAAGCTTGGAGTCTACCTGTCTTGTGGGACCTGCACTAGTCACTAAGTCCACAGAACCTGTTTCCTCATCTTAAAAGTGGAGTTCCAAATACTTAGTTTACAGTATTGTAACAGGCATCCATCCTGTGGCCCGTGGACTGCATTCTTATTTTGTGAGGACACTTTTTGCTTATGCTAATCAGCTTTCCTTAGTGTTTGTGTATTTAACGCATGGCCCAAGACACCGCTTATTCTTCCAATATACCACTGAGACAAAAAGGTTGGACACCCTTGTATAGAAAGACAAAGGATGGTCTAGTCTAGAAAAACATCTGGAAATCTGGAATAGTATCTGATATGTAGGTGTTCAATATATGGAAACAATGAAAAAGATTAAACAGTGAGTGATAGTAATTTGGGAGTTCCATCTCAGATTGGAAGGGCAGGGAAGGCCTCTGGGGATGTGGCACTTGAAGTGAAGTCTAAATAGGGAGAAGGATAGAGGCCAGATGATGTGGAAAGAGGGAACTGCAAATTGCCATTGTCTTGAGATGGAAAAGACCATTGTGGGCCTAAAGAACAGAAAGAAAGCTCAGTAGTGTGGCTGCAGTTAGAGAGAGGAGGAGGAGCAGGAAGTAGAAACAGAGACAGGTAAGGCCAGATTTCAAAGGGTTTTGTCCACTTTGTAGACCACAGGCTACACACAGTGCTGCTCCTGTGAGTCTGTGCCTCTAAATGTAGATACGTTTTACTTCTTTGTTTAATATAAGTAAAAAAGACACATTTTAAAAATCCACACAATGACACGTGTACAGATATCTAGTATGGGGCCTCTATCATGTAATTGTCCAGTTCTCAGTTTGGTTTCTTTCCCTCAAGGGCAGCGACTCTCAGGCATGTGCAGGTGTCAGAGAATCTGCACCTCATACTGCTATTTGGGGGAGCGTCGTGCAATGTTGGAGTAGTCAGTTTCATCTCTGCACAAGGAAGAGTTTTTCAGCAGGCAAATCTGATTATATGTGTTCTGATCTTTACATCACAAAAAGTAACCCAACAATTTTTTAAAATCGTCATCTGCAGGTTTTCTTATTGGCATTCATTTCCTAGTATTTTGTAATGGGCAAGCTAAGAAAATTATTTGAAGAAAACTTAAAAATTTGAGAAAAACACACCCATTGATTTTTGTTTTGGGTGAATTTTCTAATAATTGTATTATTTAATGTGAGTACCAGAAGGTTGATACATTCCAGGGGCATAGATTGAGATTCTCTATTCTAAAGAGCCTAAAGGCAAAAGGGAGGAAAGTTTTGTATTACCAGCAGCGAAATCTTAGAAGAGCTGTGTGCTTACTGTAGAGACCAAAAAGTGGAGGTTAGATTTACCTCTCATGGCCCAGCAAGAGGAGCCCTTACTGAAAGTTCCAGGTGGCAGCAGAGGAGTTATGGCCTCAGAATGCTTTGGCTGGTGGCAGAGAAGAAAATAGACAACCAGTCTCCCCAGTACTGGCTTCTCTGAGAAGAATTTTCCCAGAAGATTGGGTCAGTAAATAGTATAAACTCCCCTGCACCTGCTAGTCCCATAAGCCGCCTGGAACCGTAGCCTGTCCATCCAGACTCCCTGCTGCTTCCCTCCAAGGCCTGGCTTCACCCTCTGCCTCAGAACATGGAAGCCATTCTCCGTGGTTGAGAGCTGGGCCTGCTGTGCAACAAAGGGGGCAGGGGCTGTTTTCATAGGTTAGTATAGGTTGGAACTCCGAATTAATTTAACTGTACAAATTATGTCCTAATAGTGATTAATGCTTTACTACTATAAATATATTATTTCAGGTTCTTTTATTTGGAAAGAAGGGAAATATCAGAGTGTAAGTGGTGTAGGGTTGGAAACTGTTTGCTCTGTTAAATTGACAAAATTTTGATTCTCCATGTCACCCCATCTTAAGATACTCCTTTTCATAAAATTGGAAAAGTAACTGAAATAAATGACTATTAAATGTTCTGATGCAGTAAGTGATGGTATCTCAGGTAACATTCCATGGTTCTGTGTTTCTCTCTCAGTGTGGTCTTTTATAATCATGTTACTGTGGATACGAGACAATTCCAGGGAGGCTGTACTGTGAGTGCTTTATTTTTAGACCTGGCTACACAGTAACTGCTAACTTATCCAGATCCCTAACAGTAGGAGAGCTCGAACATCTGCGAGTTTCCTAAGCCCTATACCATACAATGTATCTTTTAAATTAGAAAAAAAAGTTCACTTGTAGTATTCCCTTGTAGTATATGATAAGTGAATTCTATTTTCTTCTTTGAAAATTGCTGTGCATACTTTGTATAGATAATATACGCTACATGGAAATGCCCAGCTAAACACTGAAAGTGGCAGGTAAATTATTTTTTAAATTATTTGAAATAGGCCGACCTGGGAGGCCTGAGGATTGGCAGAGGAACTGCAGGGTTGCAAGGGGACATGCCCTGCAGAGGAGATTTGGGCAAATTGTAAGGCTCTAGACTTCATTCTCTTTCAGTGACAGGAGGGTATTGTATTAGATCTTTTCCGAGGACCTTTTTAGCTATATGGTCTTCTACATCTGATTTCCGTAAGCCCCATATATTAAATAGTGCATTGGTATGTGGTAGTTTTATACAATAATACAATACTAGGAGCAGGAGCCTTTTAAGTTATCTAAACCTCTAAAAATTGGCTAATTCATACTAGCAGTGGTTCATTGGTACACACAGCTTTACAAATCTCTATGTATTGAAAAGGTTCCAGATCAAGTGAACATAAGCATCTTCAGTTTATAAGGTTCTACAGGGAAGAAAACTATTAGAAAGACATGTAAATTTTTGTTCCGGTAGCCATCTAGAAAGAATAATGCCTTCATTATATTCTTGTTTCTATTGAGGCTCTTAAAGAATATCACATTAAATGCTGAACCTTTCATATTTGCAAATGAGTGGAGATGGTTGAGTTATCAGCTTATGAATGTCTCAGTGAGATGAGAAGAAAGACAAATTAAATTTTTTTTGACTGTTACATTCTTTTAAACTACAGAAAAATGACTAAGGGAAAACCATGAACATTTTTATCAGGAAATGTTTTAGTTGCTTATCATATTATGTGTCATTTAAATCCCACAATAGAGCCATAAATATTATAGATTATAAATATCTGCTTATATAAATAACATATCTTACCTTCCTCCCTTCTATCAAGATTGAAAAGGCCAAACCCATTAAGTGTGGAACATTTGGTGCAACCTCGTTACAGCAGAGATACTTAGCGACTGGAGATTTTGAGGGAAACCTTCAAATATGGTAAGATTATATATTTAATCAGTATTCAGATACATGAGATAAGTAATTTCTTTGATAGTCTTATTACTCATCTTCTGAAAGCGAATTCAGATTTTAAAATGTTTCTTTCCATGTTCAATTTTAACAATTAAAAAATGAGAATTATCTTTTAATATATATGTCTAGATTTCATATTCAAAATTAAAATACTAACCTATTTTTCTTTAGATATTTTAGATAATGGTATCAACATTTATTTTTACGTATGTCCCTCTAACTATAAGGATACAACATATAAAGTGTGTATGTATAAATGAAAAATTAGATATTAATTGTTTACATGTATTTCAAAAAGAGGTTTAGCATTACAGAATGATATACAAATTTTTGTTTGTTTTAATTTTTTCCTGTATGAATGAACTCAATTCATTTTTCTTTTCTGGTTTGCTTTAACTAACATATAAGCACAACTTTTTAGGAAAACATCTGTTGAACAATTCGAGATAAAACTATTTTGAATGAGCAATTTACTATTGTGCCAGATGCCCTTAATTTTTATGTTTTACCTAGCTATTTCTTCATAGAGTCGAATGAATTGAAATTCACCTTTAATTACTTTCCAGGAAAATCTGTTATTTTAATCATTTGAAATATATTGTAGTGTTTTAGAAAGTTATAAGAAAACTATTTTTCTTATTTTATGTTTTCTAATATGATTTTGTCTGATTCGCACTTAAAATCTGCTACTCTATAATTAAATTACTTTCACATTTATCTTAGAATCATAATATAAAACAGAATTAAGTTATTTTCATTTTTCCTGGCTTTAATGGCTTAATAATGAAATTAGCATTTATTCATTAGTTCTTACATGTCATAACATATTCTTTAAAAGAAACCGAGAGAGAGGCCAGTCTAAATGGTTTTGGTTTTGTTTTTTTTTTTTTTTTGGTTTATTTTGTTTTTGGAGACAGAATCTCTTTCTGTTACTCTGGCTAAAGTGCCATCATCATAGCTCACAGCAACCTCAAACTCCAGGGCTCAAGCAGTCTTCCTGCCTCAGCCTCCTGAGTACCTGGAATTACCAACACACATCACCACACCTGGCTAATTTTTCTATTTTTTGTAGAGATGAGAGTATCGCTCTTGCTCAGGCTGGTCTCGAACTCTTAACCTCAAGAGATCCTCCTGCCTCAGCTTCCCAAAGTGCTAGTATAGATTTGAGCCACCACCTGCCACCTGAATGTTATTTTTTCAATAAATCTACATATATTCCAGTGTAAGAATATAGAACAAATATAACTGTTGACTGTCCTCTTAATGCAGTTTCCTCATATAGTACATGCATTACCAACTTATCTTCATTGATACATCTTGTAATTTCATGTTTGAAAAGGTAACGTTTTAAAGTCTAAAAATAGTAAGATGATTATTTTAAGTAGAACCACAATCTTGTTTATTTTTTTGATTCTTTCATAAAGAAGATACAGAGACAGACATCATCCCTAAACTAAGTTGAATAGCTCAAATTTTGGTTAATGAGATTTTACTAAATAAATCCTTGACTTAGACAAACTTCAGCCAGGCTGGCAATAATATTTACTGTGACCAGTATGATGATACATTGAAAAACACATCACTAGATGAAAATCAGTGTGGAATTCAGTGGGAAAAGAATACATTATAAAGGAAAAAATGTATGCAAAGTCCACAGTATTCATATTTTATCCTTTAAAAAGGTCTCAAGATCAAACTACCACAGCCTGCTTTAGAAGGATTCCAATCACTTTGAATTTACTCTATGTTTAATGCAGTAGTTAGAGTTCAGTGTACCAAATTGCAGATTTGGGGGCCAATCTGAGATTTGGATTCAGCACGTCTGGGGGCGAGCCTGTGAATCTGCACGTGTTAACAAGCACACCTGGCTGTTCACATGTGGAGCTTCTAGATCATCTTTGAAGACCACTAAGTAAAGTGTGCTCAGCAGCTTGAATTCTAAGTTGAATGATGACATTTCTCACTGGGGACTTGAAAGAAGCTGAAGTGGAGAGAAAAATGTAGAAGTAGATGTGTAAGTTACCCTCACAGCAAAACTCTTGTTTTTAAACAAAATATCTAAACAGTATATACTTTCTTAAATTTTAGTAGTGGATTTAACTGTTTGGAACATGCGATGTAAATAAGAGGCTGTGTTTGTTGTTTAGGAATTTGGAAGCTCCAGAGATGCCAGTGTATTCTGTAAAGGGCCATAAAGAAATTATAAATACTATAGACGGTATAGGTGGGCTAGGAATTGGAGAAGGAGCACCTGAAATTGTGACTGGCAGCCGAGATGGTGAGTCAACATACTGTACCTATTAAAAAAAATTTTTTAATGGAAATCTCTATGCAACGTTACATCCTCTCTACCTAAAAATCCCTTTCAGTTGCCTTGACCACCCAGATCTAATAATCTTGGTGCTACTTTTTTAATACGCAAATTCGCACATCCTTCGATTGTTTCAGACTTTTAGGTATTTTGAGATAGAGGCATAACAGTTACTATTTTAGTGTTGAGCTAGTTCAGCTCCTAACATTGATGGTTTCCTCTAAACCTTGAAGGATTTAAAATGTCTTTACAGGTTTTTGAGGCGGCTGATGATATAAAGTGGGTGGCAGCTTTTCATTTTCTTTTTTTAAAAGGCAGAATTAGTACTTGTGAAAATTGTCATATTGACAGCTGGTTGAAAACTGAAATTCTGTGATCCAGCCAGTGAGCATTATAGAGAGCTGCAAAGGCACGGACTGCGCTCCTCTACTAATAAGAGGCAGGGCCTTGGTGCCCAAAGCCATCCTGAATGACTCTCAGAGAGTCAGAATTGTCATTGCTTTACGAGGGGTACTTGAGAGATTTGGTTGATTTGGCTAGCTTTTTCATGGCTGCTCAAGACCGTAAGGAAATTGTTTTAAAAGAAAAGTGTGGTGTAATTTTCTAATAGGTATTCAAGAACAGATGTGTTTTACAAGTCACTTTTCTTTAATCATGAAAGCAATATGGGTTATAGAAGGAAAAATAACATGTAATCTACCATACTACTATAGTCATTAGATTTTTCTTTTTGTTTTGGGTCATATGTGTAATACTGCATTAATATAATTTTGTCTTTTTTTTTGGCCAGGGTTGGGTTTGAACCCGCCACCTCTGGCATATGGGGCCGGCGCCCTACCCTTTTGAGCCATAGGCACCACCTGATTTTGTCTCTTTTTTAATTTAATTTTTTGTCATATGTAAATGTTGCTGTTTCCATACACTTTTCATAATTATCATTTTAATGATTACATAATCCATCATATGGCTATACTACTTAAGTAAGCATTCAGTTTGCTTTAAGTCTTTTGTTTATTGTTTTGGGAGAGTGGTTTAGAAATAATGAAGAAATGGCTCAGTGCCTGTGGCTCTAACAGCTAAGGCGCCAGCTACATACACCTGAGCTGGAGGGTTCGAATCCAGCCCTAGCCCACCAAACAACAATGACAGCTACCACCAAAAAAATAGCTGGGCATTGTGGCAGGTGCCTGTAGTCCCAGCTACTTGGGAGGCAGAGGCAGGAGAATCGCTTGAGCCCAGGAGTTGAGGTTGCTGTGAGCTGTGATGCCATGGCACTCTACCCAAGGGCAACAGCTTGAGGCTCTGTCTCAAAAAAAAAAAAAATAATAATAATAATGAAGAAATGAGTATTATCATGTATGAATTCTTTTGGAATAAACATATTTTATGATCCTTAAAATTTATTGGCAAACTTTCCAAAGTACTTATTTACACTTTCAACCTCATGAATGTGAGGATGAGGTGGATTTCCTTTCTACCTGCCAGCACTGATTTTGTCTTTCTCTCCTCTTATTTTATAGATTAAAAATGGCATTCCATTCCAACTTGTATTAACTTCTGTTTGTTTACTACTTAATTTTGTTTTGTGAATGGTCTGTTTATGTTCTTTGCTCATTTAACTACTGCAGAGTTACTGTAAATCTTATCAACTTATATGAATCCTGCAGGGGTTTCTTTTTGGGGACAAGGTTCTTGCTCTGTTGCTTGGGCTAGAGTGCTGTGGCATCATCTTTGCTCACTGCAGCCTCTAGCACTTGGCTCAAGCGATCCTCCTGCCTCAGCCTCCCAAGTAGCTAGGACTTCTATAGGAGTGCATCACCGTGCCCAGCTAATTTTTGAAAAGATTTTATAGAGATAAGGTCTTGCTATGTTACTCAGGCTGGTCTTGAACTCCTGGTTTCAAGCAAACCTTCCATCTTGGCCTCCCAAAGTGCTAGGATTACAGCTGTGAGCCATTGTCCGTGGCTGTTAAAGCAGGCTTTTTAATGATCAACTTTGTTTTATCCCTGAAGATAAATCTTCAGGAAAGGTGGAGGTATAATGCTATTACTCCTTTTTAGGATTTTTTGCCTTTTCCTATTGTCTTCGAGGTACTTGCCTTTTAGCCATTTTATTGCTGCATTTTCACTTCTCCTGGTAGTGATGCCATTTAATTTAGTAGTCCTGCAACATGAATTAAAGTGAAGGGGTTGCAGTTAAACTGAGAAGTATTTGTTAATTTAATGCAATATTTCTCTCCTTACTATTGCTACAGGAAAATTAAACTTAGTGGCATATGAAATAGTGTTCTAGAACCTCAAATAATAAGTCATTAATTCACAATTAGAATTTATTCACATCAATGGTTATATTGATAGTGGGGAAAAAAGTAAAAATCATAACAACACTGGTATTATTCCTAATAAATAACACATTAGTTCTGGCTCATGATTTGAATTACATAACATTTGTGTTTCCCTGTCAGTCATAACTTGTAGATAACTTATGAACAGTTGTTGACAGTTCTGTGTATCTATTAATTTAGAAATCAGGTCAGACAGTAACATGTGGCTTATATCTCTGATATCAAATTCAACTTACCCAATTAGAAGTCAGAAAAATGTGATTATTTTCAGTTGTGGTAGCATTATATAATATAGCCATGTACACTGGAAGCCATAGAGAAGGCAGTAAAAGAAACATGATGTACTATTGAATTTTGTTAATTTACATTTTTATTCATGACAGGAAATGTGAAGGTGTGGGACCCAAGGCAAAAAGATGATCCCGTTGCTAATATGGAACCTGTACAAGGAGAAAATAAGAGAGACTGTTGGACTGTGGCATTTGGTAAATTATTGAAGAATTCTTGTATTTGATGTATTAGATGGTAAAAAGTATGCTGCTTTCAGCTTGGCGCCTGTGGCTCAAGTGGCTATGGTGCCAGCCACATACACCTAAGGTGGCGGGTTTGAATCCAGCCCGGGCCCACCAAACAACAATGATGGCTGCAACCAAAAAATGGCCAGGCGTTGTGGCGGGCACCTGTGGTCCCAGCTACTTGGGAGGTGGAGGCAAGAGACTCGCTTAAGCTCAGGAGTTGGAGGTTGCTGTGAGCAGTGAAGCCATAGTACTCTACCCAGGGGGATAGCTTGAGGCTCCATCTCAAAAAAAAAAAAAAAAAGTATGCTGCTTTCAAAATTTTGATTATTTCTTTATAGTCTATTTTGTGGACAGTTTATTCAGGTAGATATATGTGATAGTTAATGTCAGCCTCTAAGGCCTGGTTTGAATCCCAACCTGCCGTTCATTGGCTTTGTGGCCTGGGAAAGTTCTCTGTCCCTTGCTTGCTTCATTTATAAAGTGGAAAATAATAATAGAATTGACTTATTAATGTTATTGTGAGGATTCATTGAGTTCATACATGTAAAGTGCTGAAAATTGTCCTAAATTAAGAGCTCAGAAATAACTTATTATTATGTGTTTCTGCTCAATTAGATAATATTAGTTTAGAACCAAATACTATTAATGCAGCTAAGCAGAGCCTCAAATGCAAATGGCAATGTAACAAATCTTGTCTTACACTTAACACAGAATATGTCTATTTTCTACAAAATAGTTTGCCATTACAAAATTATTTTTTATAAATTTGATAACTGTGTTCTTTTACTAATATACTTAAAATGAATATTGATTAGGACTAATAATTTCCCTTGAATCTCTTGCTCAGCATGAAAATTAAAGTAATTTTTGCTACTAATTAGATACAGACCATACTTAGTTGTGGTTTTCATTCATTTATATATTTATTTTTGGTGCATAAGGCACAGGTGCAATTTCATCATAGTCCTAAATTGGGTTATGGTCCAGTCAGGGCTTCTAAGCTATCTATCACCTGAAATATTTAGTTCTAAAACTCTATTTTCTGTCCCCCCCCCTTACATAGTATAATCCTATGAAGATAAGGGGCATTAAAAGTGGGATTTAGTATATACCTGAACTGTTTAACTTCTCATGTAGGGTTTAAATTAAACTGTTATTTAATCAAAGGAAAGGTATATTTCTAATTTTTAAAAGAAATAGTACAGGAATTACAATGTATTTGTATGCTGTGAGCAATAATAAAAACTTAAGATACATATACTTTGTGGAGAAATTTCAAGATTAGTATTTAGAATGATCATTTTTAAATTGGTATCATATAGGCCTGACATGGTGGCTCAGGCCTGTGAACCTAGCACTCTGGGAGGCCAAGGCAGGTGGATTGCTTGTGCTCAAGAGTTGGAGTCCAGCCTGAGCAAGGGTAAGACTCCATCTCTAAAAATAGCCAGACATTGTGGCAGGCGCCTATAGTCCCAGCTACTGGGGAGGCTGAGGCAAGAGGATCATTTGAGCCCAAGAGTTAGAGGTTGCTGTGAGCTGTGATGCCAGGGCACTCTAAGGAAGGTGACAAAGTGAGATTGAGTCTCAAAATAAATAAGTAAATAACATAAATAATTAGGTATCAATTTCAAAGTATTTTTAGATTCATTAAAGCTTTTACCTTGTTCATCTCAATTTAAAATAGAGGATATTAAGTAAAAAAAAAAAAAACATTGATTTGAAATTATTTTATGAATTTCAAGAATGTACAAAGTGCTATGGGCATGGAAAGGTGAAACAGACTCATATTTCAGTCTCAAGGACTTCATAGCTTAATAAAGAGGGCATGATATCTATGTCAGCTATAATACAAGACAGGAGTGGCAGATCACAGGAGGCATGAATAATGCAGAAGGAATCCGGAGGAAGAGATGGTTAGAGAGGAAGAGGGTTTTGAACTCAGACCAAAGACACATAGGATTTCAGCCACTGAAATAGGGAGGACATTTCAAGTAAGAGGAATAATTAGAAAGTGCCCAAAAAAGTACAGTAGTCTCTTGGTTTCTGTGGGAGATTCATTCCATGACCTCCCATATATACTAAAATTTGTGGATACTCAGATGTCTTATATAAAATATTGTAGTACCCATTTCAAGCCCTAGAAGAAGCCAAAAAACATTAATTAATTAAAAAATGAAATGGCAATAGTATTTACATATAACCATAATATACACATATTCTTTCCATATACTTTAAATTATCTAATACAATGTAAATAGTTGTATTGTTTAGGGAATAGTGGCAAGAAAAAGAAGTCTGTACATGTTCAGTACAGATGCAGATTTTTTTCCAAATATTTTTAGTCCATGGTTGTTTGAACCCAAGGAGGTAGAACCAATGAATATAGAAGGAAATAATGGTAGGAGTAGCCTTAGAGATGCCTCAGTACCAGGACCAGAGGTGCTTTATTGGAAAGATTTTTTGTTTCAGGAAAATTTGAGCTTCAGGAAAATTACCTGGTGATCTCTATTGGACAGAGATGAGTGGCACAGGGGATGTAATTTTTCAGGAGCTCTCTGCAATCTTCTGGGTAGGACATAGGTTATACGTGGGTTAATTATGAAAGTTCTGAGATACACAAAAATCAAGAAATGTAAAATCCTCACAGACAAAAACAAATGAAGCCCTGCCAGCAACACCGATAAGCTGAGCAAGCTGAAACTGCACAGGTGAATCACAAAGGATGCCATCAACTTTTTCTTGGAAGTGAAATAATGGACCATAACCCAGTGGTTTCAAAACATTCATAGTGACACACATAAGCAATGAGAATAGAGCAGAGCAGTAATTCAAAAGATAATATTGCGGTCACATACATGGACTTGGGCACTTTTTGCATATGAAGAGCAAGGCAGAGGACTATGTCCAAGATGACTGTGTTTTGAGGATGATTGTGGGGTTAATGATATTATTACTTGAGAAAGGTCCACAAGGGGGAGAATGGTTTGGAAGGGAAGGGAGTGAGGTCAGTTAGGGCATCATGAATTTAAGATGCTGCTGTGCCATCTAGGTGGAGCCCAGAGTGGAGATGCAGGGCTGTAGTTTGTGAGAAAGAAGAAGCTGAGACAGTGGAGAATGAAGGCATTGGGGTAAGATGCCCAGATAGCCTAGCACAGTGACAGGGGATTCATTCTCACTTAGCATTTTTTCCTCAGCAAGAGGGACTAAGGGGAAAAGTCTTTAGATTCCATACTCTAGTGGTATGATCATCCATACTACTAAAAATGTGTAGCACAGTGTGCTACAACTTGTTTCATATTTCCTTGCAAAGACTGAATCACACCAGAACAACATTTTGCAAAATAAATAGGTTTTAAAGTAGTTTCTATTTGCATTCAAATATAGCTACTGCCAAGGAAAGCAACAGAAGCATAAGCCGTATCTATCTTCCCAGACCCTACTGTGTTTGAACGGTAGTTGGCCTGCTAGTCTTTGCAGACATAGTTGAGAGAGAGTGCTTTCTTTCAAGTTAGAATCCAATGGACTCTTCTTCATAACCCTTCAGGATAGAATTTCAGTGAAAGAGCTTTTCTTTTAGTTTTTTAGAGACAGAGTCTCACTTTGTCGCCCTCAGTAGAGTGCTGTGGTGTCACAGCCCACAGCAACCTCCAGCTCTTGGGCTTAGGCGATTCTCTTGCCTCAGCCTCCCAAGTAGCTGGGACCACAGGTACCTGCCACAACGCCCAGCTATTTTTTTTTGTTGTTGCAGTTTGGCTGGGGCTGAGTTTGAACCCACGATCCTCAGTATATGGGGCTGGTGCCCTACTCACTGAGCCATAGGCACCATCCCAATGAGCTTTTCCTGTAATAAAAACAGATACCAAATTAATAATCTTGATGTCCTACCAGAATTGATGAAATAGGATTCTACCCAATGTAATTTTTTAAAATCTGATTTAAGCTATAGTAACTTAACTATATAGTTTCATACCAGTCTTTAATTTAGCATTTATAAAATGTAGAATGTTGTATCTTGATTTCCAGGCAATGCTTACAATCAAGAGGAGCGTGTTGTTTGTGCTGGCTATGACAATGGGGACATCAAACTGTTTGATCTCAGAAACATGTCATTACGGTGGGAGACAAACATAAAAAATGGGGTAATGCACGTTCTACTGCTTTTGGTCTCTGAACATGTTTCTATCCACCCGTGAACTACTACAGGAAAGCACTTCTGTTAATTCATCTCAGTCAATTCCTCTTCCAATGGTCCTGAACCTTTCGGAGCTAAACCCCTTTGGGAATCTAATGAAGAACATGGATTTTCTGAATCCTCTTTTCAGAAAGTAGACCCACACCCACTTTGTGTATGTACAATGTAGAGGGAGTTACCAGTCCCAGAGACCCATCTGTGGACCCCTGTGGGCCATGCCATATAATATCAGAATGAGCATGGAGAAGTGTTTCTACCTGCTAATATCAAAAAACCTAAAATAGTAGTCACCCCCTATGTGCCCTCAGATTTTTGGTTCCTGAGTTGTACACGTTTAGTGAAGAATATCGTCTCTTTTTTTTTTTTTCCTGTAATCAGACTTGATTTAACTGTATTAAATAATGTAAAAAGTTAAATGATGACTTTCCAAATGCATCTACTGAGCATGGGAACCCAAGATGGTTTTATTGATCTTATCAACCCAGAAGAAATTTTACAGTAATAGTACTTGATGTACTGATTCAAAAGTTATAATGATTGTTTAAGTACTTTTCACATGACCTAATCATTTGAAAGCTATTTTTCTTAGTTTAAAAGAGACTCCTGAATAATAATGGTAAGACTATCAATAATAAATATTCTCTATTTTCAGGTGTGTAGCTTGGAGTTTGACAGAAAAGATATAAGTATGAATAAGTTAGTAGCCACATCTCTGGAAGGAAAATTTCATGTTTTTGACATGAGAACACAGCATCCAACCAAAGGTTTTGCGTCTGTTTCAGAAAAGGTAAATACGAGGAAAAAAATCTTTCTGTGAAGAGGAATGATAGCTTATTTGAGACTAATAAATAGAATTAGTCACCAAGGTTCCTTCCAGGTCTTTATGTGAAGGGAGCTATTTTTGATATATTATCGTGGGATCATGACAAGTTTTTCTGTGCAAAGAGTACTTTCCCAAAGTTTATCAGCTATAGACATCTTGATTATAATAAGGCTGACAGTTGGCTAGGAATCTGATTTTATGGTTTAGAAGCAATCACAAGAAACCCAGCTGACATTAGGAGTTTGATCAACAAAATCCAGCCTGGTGTCTTCTCATAAATATATAGTATTTGTATTAATACCTGATTATATATTTTAAAAAATATATCAATATAGGGCAGCACTTGTGGCTCAAAGGAATACGGTGCCAGCCCCATATACCGGAGGTGGCGGGTTCAAACCTGGCCCCAGCCAAAAACTGCAAAAAAAAAAACCAAAATGTATATATCAATATATATGTTATGTCATTTCATCACATTTTATTGTGTATCTCAATTTGCTATATTAAAATTATTTGAAACACCAATTACTGTGATTAATACATAATAGGTGCTCAAAAATATTTATTTACACATTTATATTTTGCCTTGTATATGAGGTAGCTGAGGGGGAAACATAGTATTACTACATTAGAAAAATAGAGGAGAAAATCAGGGCAGAGGGAAAATATTGGTCTTTTTAAAAAGGTAATGTCTAGAGTGGGGGATTATGTGAAATTCGTGCTGAGATGTTCTGTCACGAAGTATGGGTTGGAAATGTGACTCTGAGATTCCTCAAGTATAAAAAGAAAGATCAGTTACAGATTCATGTTTTATATAAGATTAAAATGTTTGAGTTGCTCAGGAAGTAAGAATTACTCTCTCTCTCTGCTGTGGATTCAGCAAGATTGCTCAAACTTTTCTATTTTGTCTTATTTTGTTATCATTATTATGTATAAATTACTGTCATTGCCTGAAGAACTAAATTTTTAACATGTAGCTATAAATTGTCATATTGTTTTATGTTTGTCATTTCAGAATATATTAAGTATCAACAACATACAAAGCTTTACTAAATTCTTTCATATATAATTTGCAACATACGTATTTCTCATTTTTTATAAATACTATTGTCATGTCCTAAATTTTTTTGTTGTATTTTGTTAATCCTGTAATTGCTAACTCTGTCAAATAAATCACTCTTAACATGTTTAAATAGATCATTTGCACTCTTGCTTTTTGTGTTTTTCTCAACCTCTAAAAGAAAAAGAGAAGTTTAAGGCATAAAACAAAGTAAGTTTCAACATCTTGAATCTAATCACTTGGGGAGTCTCAAACATTTCAAACATGTCTTGAGATAATGTGTTTATATCCGTTAATGTTTATCTGCTAATGTTTTCATCTGCTCATTCTCTCAAAAGACGGTTTCAATCAGATGTCAAGAGTGATCACTCACTATAATGGAACCCACACCCTGTTAGCCAGCCCTACTGCTTCTATAAAGCAGAAGTCACTCTTTATCTCTTCCTTCCTTCTTTCTCTCCCTCCCCCCTCCTTCCCCTGCTCCAGGTTCCCCCACCCTGAATATAGCACTACTAGGTGGATTTACTGGCTGCTGTTGAGGTGCTAACAAACCTCAACTGCCCAGTTGCCCATTGCCCAGGCTTATTATGACAGTAAACACTGTCTGTTAAGTCCTCAGGGTTTTTATTCTCAAGACCAGACAAGTCAGATGACAAGATGAGGCTCTGGGAGCTGGAAGTTAAAATTCAGTCTGTAAATGGGACCTCTCTATATTTCCTGCTCAATTTTGCTGTGAACCTGAAACTGTTCTAAAGCTAAAGTTTTTTTTTTGTTTGTTTATTTGTTTTTTAATTCAGTCTATTCTACCATGCCTTCTCCCCTTAGGAAGAAGTATTTGTTTTTGTATTTCAGGTGTTTTTCCCCTTTAAAATAAACTAGACATATTTAAATTTATAAAATCTATTGTTATAATTTATATGGTACAATAAAATTGAATGGACTTTTAATTTAATATCTCTCTTTCTCTAAAAATCAGTAGAACTTTGTTTTGTACGGTAACAAAGAAAAAGGATGCATTTTCTAATTTCTTAAGGGCCCCTGTATATCTCTGTAACCACTATAAAGCGAAGTGCCAGAAAATGCCTTTAATTATTTTTGTAACATTCGAAATTGTAGCAAAAATTCTTTGTTTGCCGGGTTCCTTTCCAGGGCACCAGTTAGCATGTAAACAGTTGTGTACTCTCATCCTATTTAGGCTCATAAATCGACAGTCTGGCAGGTGCGACACCTGCCACAGAACAGAGAGCTCTTCATGACAGCGGGAGGCGCCGGCAGCCTTCACCTCTGGAAGTAGTAAGTGCCTCCCTGTGCACAGCACTCCTTTTTCAGTTCTTCGTGGGTGTAAAGTAGGATTAGATTGAACTTTTCTTTTTTTCCTGCCTTTACTTAGTTCATTTTGATAGGATTTTAAATTTCATGGGGTTACATAACTATTGTTGTTTTCTAAGTATTTTTTTTTAATGTCCCTATTTTACACTTAGTAAATGTTAACCTTTTTTGGCACACTAAATATATTTGTCATTTTCATTATGTCTGCTAATGAGTAGCCTAGGAACGATTTTTTTTATAATTTCAAAACAGATTTGAAATTATAGCTTTTTCTAGGTTTAGTATGAAAAAGTTGGCCTTAGACATTTATCAAGAGTATCTTCTAGTCATTAGAACACTACTTCTAGCCAATAGGAAAAGATTCAAATTCTTAGTTTTGGATCCTGATAATTCACTTGCCTAAATTCAGATAACATCATTGTGATAGGGACCAAACAGAGCCTGGCATTCCTGACTGTCTCCAGGTAAGACATTGCCCTTGAGCTTGCTGTCTGCATAGCAGGCGGGGTGAGCTGCAGTAAGAGCTCTTAACCATACACTGCATGCTGTGGGTCCCAGGGGCCCTAATATCAATGTCAGCCGCTCATTTAAAAGGTCTGATAATAAAAATCAGGAGTTAATGTTATTTCTGAATACTTCACTAGCTAAGCAATGTATGCTTGTGGGGAAAAAATAAAATCTTTCTTTAAACATCACCCAGGGGGGAAAAAATTAACATAAGCCCATAAATGAAGGCTATTTCAAAAATTAAGTTTGATTAGTAATGTAAGAAGAAAAACACCATTTTTAGTGTGTCTAGTACTTCACATTTACAAAATCCATCTATTTCATCTTTCTTTTGGTATTTAATTTTTTGAGATGGGAGTTTTGCCCTGTTGCCCTGGCTAGAGTACAGTGGCATCATCCTGCAATCTCAAATTCTTGAGCTCAAGCAATTCTCTTACCTCTGCCTCCCAAGTAGCTGAGACTGCAGGCATGCTACACTACCACACCTGGTTAATTTTTACAGTTGTTGGTAGAGAGGGGTCTTGCTCTAGCTCAGGCTGTTCCGGAACTCCTGACCACAAGCAATCCTCCCTGATTGTCTTTGTAATCCACACATAGATTTGTATTCCATGTGACATGCACAAAATTGGGAGGTAATAGTTAATGTGAAAATATATTGAGCATTTAGCCAGGAGTTACTAGAGGAATTCATCTGGTTATTCAAAATTCTTTTTTTTGAATGAATAGACCCCAACAGGCTGACTTTTTTGAGTATTCAGAACACACATACTTTTAAAACTTTAATAAATAATCTGGAGGGTTTGAAAAAGCCTTTATGTTATATTTTAAATACTGAATTATTGCAGCCTTTGCCAAGAAACATATGGGAAGAGTCTGTATTTGAATTATTTACTTATCTGAATGTGTTAGTTCTTTTAATCAAAATATAGGGTCTAAGAGGATAGTAGAAGAGAGAATAGTAGGTTTTCTGCCTATAGCTTCTCTCATTTTTGCTCTGCCTCTCATTTGTTACATATTTCTTAAAAGCTTGACCTTTGGTTCGGTGCCTGTGGTTCAAGTGGCTAAGGTGCCAGCCACATACACCTGAGGTGGCAGGTTTGAATCTAGCCTGGGCCGCCAAACAACGATGGCTGCAACCAAAAAATAGCTGGGTGTTGTGGCAGGTGCCTGTGGTCCCAGCTACTTGGGAGGCTGAGGCAGGAGACTTGCTTGAGCCCAGGAATTGGAGGTTGCTGTGAGCTGTGATGCTAGGGCACTCTACCCAGGGGCACAGCTTGAGGCTCTGTCTCCAAAAGAAAAAAAGCTTGACCTTTATGAGCATTTTTGAAATAAAGGTAGTGTCATAATTGATACCTAATAGATTTTTTTTTTTTTGAGACAGAGTCTCACTATGTTGTCTTTGGTAGAGTGCTCTGGCATCATAGCTCACAGCAACTTCAAACCCTTGGGCTTAAGTGATTCTCTTGCCTCAGCCTCCCGAGTAGCTGGGACTGTAGGTGCCCACCACAATGCCCAGCTATTTATTTGGTTGCAGTTGTTGTTGTTGTTTAGCAGGCCTGGGCTGGGCTTGAACTTGTCAGCCTCAGTGTATGTAGCTGGCGCCCTGTTCAACTGAGCTATAGACACCAAGCCCCTGATAGATTTTTTTTTGTTTGTAAATTTTTTAAATTTTTTATTAAATAATAACTATATACATGTGTGGGGTACAATGTGATGATTTCATCTACAACGTGGAATACTTAACCTAATAGGTTTTAAAAGGGCTTCTGAGGAGGATATTTCAGGAGGATACATCTATATTTCAGTAGGATACATCTCCACAGGGGGAGAGTGTTTCATTCCCCCAATCTAGACCGACTCGTATTTTGTTGTTAACCTTCAGCTCTTCTTACTTTATAAATTTATATTTTCAGCTGAAAAAAATCAGATGTTCTCAGAATTGCTCTTCTTTTTTTTTGTTTTTTTGAAGCAATAATGTTTAGATCTAAAATCTCCAACCAGTGGGTGCCTTCCTATAGAAATGGTACACAGAAGGTCCTTAGGTCTGGATTTACATAATGGAGCTTTAGGGTTAGAAACCAGTGTCAGTTCTCCATTCTAGAAGTGTTTAGATGGGGTTCTCCAAGTGTTACTCACGTTATTGCTTTTATACATTGTGTTTGCCTCTTCTGTCTAGCAATCCAAATCTAGAGAAAAATTACAATAAAAGATTATCAAAAGCACCAAGAAAATGTATTTAAAAGTGCATAATAAACCTAGAACTTCTATATTAAAAGAGAAAGTACGAATATATGCTGAACAGAAGTGATATTTAGAAGTTCTTAGTAGAACTCTTTTTATGAAATGTTTGAGGGATAGGGTTGAGATTGAAATTGTGTCTCTTTATTTGCATACAAGTCAACATTAGAAAGATTCTGTAAGTATTTATTACTTTCGATAATAAACTGAGAAATAAAAATAGTCATTAAAGTATAAATAATGAAATAAAACGGTGAATTCTAAGAGTCTAAGATTTATATCCTCTGACCTCTTTGATCTTGTTTTCAGTGAATACCCTATCCATCGGTCAAAAAAAGATTCCGAGGGAGTAGAGATGGGAGTTGCGGGTTCTGTCAGCCTTCTGCAGAATGTTACACTGTCCACCCAGCCCATTTCAAGTTTGGACTGGAGTCCAGATAAAAGGGGTCTCTGCATCTGCAGTTCATTTGACCAAATGGTGAGAGTACTGATTGTTACAAAACTCCATAAAATTTGATCTGAAGACTTTGTTCTTTAAGCCTTCCAGAGGAACACTCATAGAATTTAAGCGATATTCTAAGATCCTCTTGCCCTCAGTGAATAAAGTCAGATTTGGCTGAAGAAAAAAGGCCCCAGATGCAAACCTGGGTATGTTTGCTGACCGGCTGGATACAGGCTTCCCGCTGCACAGCAGTGCCACTATCTTCAGGGCCAGCTCCCGTGCGCTCCTGCCACTTCAAACACAAACTCAATAGTTGCCTATATTTAAACACATGCTGAATTTATTCTACATCCCCAAAGTTCCATATCTTTTATACTTATCTTTTAGTGTTTATAATGTTGTGGTAGGAATCACTTCATTTGGCTTAAAATAGTATGCCTTGGAAAAACTACTATGAATTAGCTCTCATAAATACATTTTGAGAAATTTCAGTGAGAAATTTTGTTTTGCACAAAATATTATTTTATAAAATATCAAAATGGCACTGTTGGATTAGATTTTGGTATCTGTTATCAGTAACTTATAAAATAAATACTATGATTTATGAAGACCTCTTTGTTACTTAAAATAGAGGATTTGAATTGGTGATACTTTTGGTTATTGACAGTGATAAGTGATGGTGAGATGTACTAGATTGTGAGGGGATTTGTGATAGTATTTTTTGTCAAACCTTTTTAATGTATTTTGTGAATAAACTTCTGTTTTTGAAATCTCTGGAAGCTTTCATTCTGTTAGTGGTAAAAGTCAACACTATCACTTCATTTTGCATTATAAATGCTTAATAAGCACCTCTTAATTCACTGTTTCTTTAATGCTCACCACATCTTTAATAAGCCTTTAGAAGTATTAACTTTATCATACTTTTCATTAAGCCTGCTCTCCCCCCACTTCCATTCAAGAACACAGAGCTACCTAAAACTTTCATAATATGTAAAATTTATGTGATTTCAGGGGTTCAGGAGAGTCACTTGTTTAGAATTTTAAGCCCAGAAAATTAACTCTTTTTAGTTTTTGAAATGTTTTGTAGAACAATGCTATGGATATGATTATAAAAGTAAAAATTAAATTGAGGGTAGCACCTGTGGCTCAGTGGGTAGCACACTGGCCCCATGTTCTGAGGGTGGCGGGTTCGAACCCAGCCCCAGCCAAACTACAACAACAACAACAAAAATAGCAGGGTGTTGTGGCAGGTGCCTATAGTCCCAGCTACTTGGGAGGCTGAGGCAAGAGAATCACCTAAGCCCAGGAGTTAGAGGTTCCTGTGAGCTGTGAATCCATGGCACTCTACTGAGGGCAATGAAGTGAGACTGTCTCTTAAAAAAAAAAAAATTAGATTTAAAAACTATTCCTGCTGGGGTTTTTTTCTTTTCAGTTTTCAAGAAAAAATGGAAAGTTTGTAAAAAATCTCTCTTAGAACGGTTGTATTTGTGATATAATTAGGTTTAAGTCAAGAACAATATCCTGTATTGCACTAAATCTAAGATGTCATTGATTGTAAGATTAGCTAATACCACTATGTCATGCTGCTACGATGCACGTGTGCTGCTAATGAAACTGTGATAAATGCTATCACTTAGTGTGTGTGTTAGATTAATTGAATATTCTTTTAATTTTATTTAGACATAGATATTTTTCATTATCTATCCCTGCTGTGCACCCTTACAAAATGAAATTCATGCAAAGTAAATTTGGTATGATAATCTTCAAATTTCTTCTTATTGAGAGCCCAGTCCTTCCAGATCACGTTTTGATTTCAGAGTCATTAGTGTTCGTGTTTTTCATGATAGTATTTTCCTTCCTTTGTACATAAGTCGTGGTGATTGCAGCATTTCTTTCAAACATGTTACACTCTCATCTTCAGGGTTTTCTTTGAATTAACTGACACTTACTGTACAAGTCTTGGTGTTCACATTCAGGCAATGAAAATTGTCATGACCAGTGCCTGGCTAACCGTGATTATTTCAGTTATCTGTTGCCATATGACAGATCACTGCAGAACTTTGTATCTTATAACAGTCACGTTCATTTACTTCCCTGAGAATCTGCAATTTGGGCAGGGCTTAGCAGAGAAGCTTCATCTGTGCTCCACGCAGCTTCAGGCAGGCAGTTCTGCTTAGGTTTGGTGGATCTGCTTCCAAGGTGGCACTCACTGACAGGAGTTGCAAGTTGGTGCTTGCTATTGGCTGGAACCTCGGCTAGACCTGAGAACCAGGGGCCTCACCACATGGCATGAGCTTCCTCAGAGCCTGGTGGCCAGGTTCCAAGGGCAAGCATCCTAACAGAAGGTCAGGCAGAAGCTGTCTTATTTTGTAACAGCCTCGCTTCATAATTCACTTTGCATCACTTACCACACTCTATTAGTGGAAGCAGTCACAGAGACATCCCCCTGCCTAAGTTCAAGAGGAAGGGATACAAATTCTGTTTCTTGATGGGAACTTGGCTAGATTCTGGAAGGACATGTGAAACTTGAAATAGTGTGGCTATATTTGGAAAATACAACCTAGCACATGATTACAAGACACATCCCAACTTCAAAGATGCAGAAATGGGCAGGGAGATGTGCTCATTAGAAATGAAAATACATTACTTGGAGTGCAGATACTCTTATCCCATCCATCTACGCATACCCCTTTCTGTTCCTGATCCATTACAGACATGACTAATCAATCATGGTACTTATTTTCCCTGAGCTTCACAAGTTCTATCACATTCTACTAGGAGCCACTACCAACTGTTGGCTGGTGAACTAAAACTAACTTACTATGCTGTATCTAGAGAGCATTGCCCTATGGAGGCCAGCCAGCATCCTGGACCAAGAGTCATTGGATACGCCTCTCCCCCATCCTTGGCCTTTGTTTCAGTATGACAAGAAGTGAAGCAGCTTAGACCCAAACTGAGGCCAAAACCAAAATGGCACTTCATTTATATGTAATGGTCGATGTCCCCTTTCAGTACCAAAATGCTTCAGTTTGTCAGCTGAACCAAGATACTGTGTAATTGTCCTGAAGGATTCCTGTGTGTGTGGAATTAGAGACAGACATTGACAGGATTTAAAAATAATTCATCCAGGCCTTAGTGAAGCCTAAAAAACCCATCTCAGAACAGTGAGAGTCTAGGCCAGGGGTCCTCAAACTTTTTAAACAGGGGCCAGTTCACTGTCCTTCAATCCATTGGAAGGCCGGACTGTGGGCCCTGAAACAAGTTGGCTGCTAAGCAGGACAGGCAGTGGCAGCAAAAACACTCGCTGGGCTGGAATAATGTCCTAGGCGGGCCGCATATGGCCCGCCAGCTGTAGTTTGAGGACGCCTGGTAGGCTATTCCTTTTTTCTGCAAATTTGTTTCCATTCTTCTTTTCTTTTTTCTTTTGTTTCCGTCTTTCTTTAGCATAACATACAGCTGTTATGTGTGATGGTGAATTATAGAGTGTTTTGGTAAGGATCCCTGGAATAATTCTGGGCCTAGGATCTTCCAGGTAAATGCTTATTGTAAAAATCCTCACTTCCCACCCCCTTTGGCCAAAGGACTGTCCTCTAAAGTAGGTAAAGCATGGATATAAAGTTGTCTTGTGTGTCCTTATTATAATAGGGCAGTCTAAAAGCAGGTGCTATGACTAATTGAAAAATCTGTGGGCAGTTGGCTTTTAGCTATGTTTTTCATAAGACTGGTTGGTTACTTTTACCCAGGAATCCCTACCTCTGAATGTGTGGCCACTCTCATTGACTGGTGAAGCGCTGTCTCCTCATTGGAACTAGACTGCTGGGCCACTATTTGTCCAGAACTCTCCCTTGAAGTTGGAGCATACCCAGCAGTTCCAGCTAAACAGGGTGCCTAATGCTCTCTTTAGAGAGCCGGGGTCACTGGCCTCATGCTGGTAGGACCTGTTGAGACCTACTGACAGAAGTCCTGCCCCCGGTCCAGCAAGATGAGGACTCGGGGTTGTCAGGACAAGGTCTTTGACCCCATTCTGCCCCAAACCCCTGAATGCTTCCTGGAGTGGTAAGATGTTCTTTGGACAGTGGTCTCCTCCCTCCATCTTCCCTGCAGAGTCTAGGTGGTGAACAAGTGGCAGCATGAAAACTTTGTGGATCTGTCACTGTGTAGGGATCTGGATGGAGGGAAGAGGATCTGCTTTGTCCTCAACCCCAGAATCAGCAAAGTGGTTATTAATCAGTATTAATTAATTAATTAACATGGGGGCACAGATGCAGATTGCTCCGGCAGTGCCACAGCCATTAATGCAGTTGCCTGTGAGTTTTATGTATTTTACATCAAACATGAAGCCTGAATGAAGGAACAGGAGTTTGACTTTGTGTTTTTAACTTAAATTATAAAAGGAGATTCAGGATAAACACCTCTATTACTAGCAAAAACAAAGATATCAGAAACAGCTATGGTTGTGACCAAATACAGCTGCACATTTATCCAGCGGTGCTGAGCGGTTTTCATGAAGAATTCTTTAAGAATTGAACTTTGCATATGGTGTCCTGATCCATATGGCGACTTCAGACCAGATCACTCAGCAGTGTCCTTTCCACAACATTTAGTAAATTTTGATTCTTGATAAGAATGACGAAATAATGACAAAACAAGTAGTTGGAAAAAAACAAGTCCATCTTACCTCTGGCCTGTTTCCTCAAGGACTCCCAATTGATTAGGTTCAGCTGCAGGTAACTGAACACCCCAAATTTAGATTTTAAAAAAATTTATCTGTCTTATAAAAACTAGGTAGGCATTCCAGGCTGCTTTGGTGGCTCCACAGTGACCAGGAAGCTGACTCTTGTTTCTCTACCATTCTCAGGAAGTATCTTTCAAATGATTGTCCGGTGTGTGTGCTCCAGCTCTAAGCATCACATCCACGTTCCAGCTATTGGAAAAGTCAGAAAAGGAAGAAAAGGAACACCTTGCTATTTTCAAGATCACTTTTACTTTTATCCACTGGCCATAATTTGGCGATGTGGCCAGCCCTATCATATAGTGAGACTGAACGAAGACAAACTTTATTCTGGGCAATGATACACCAGCTAATATCCATTAATACAGGGAAGTGGATTTTAGGAGACATAAGCAGATTCTGCCACAGCATGATAAAATAGTCAAGCATAAAGTCCCCCAGGCTTCATTTGGCATGAGGTAGGGTCTGATCAATTCATGCGTCTGGGCCAGATCTGGGTCTTGGCACCCACTACTCCCTTTTAGTGATTTTATCTTCTCCATCAGCTGGGGTAAAGCAGACACAGCAGAATCATCTGTTTCTTTTACTCCTTGAATTGCTTTTATTATTCCTTAGTACATCAGTAGACGCCTAGTACAAAAGTATGAAAGGAATTCCCCTAAAAACTTAAATTGATTGTCTATCCTAAAATTGCTTTCTGGGGAATTTATTTTTACTTAATGATACTTTATTTTGAATTCTAAATCCTTTCTTCCATTCAGGGGCTGTCCAAAGACAGAGTGGTAGAAGGTGAATAGAGCACTTTACTTCATGCATTTCCATAACCTCCCGACAGAAACCTGAGAGAGAACAGTATGTTTATGAGCCAGTGTGTCTGGGTACCTGCCTAAAATCACTTCTGTTAATGATTTAGGTGGATACAGTTTGTATTTATACAGGAAAAAATTTTTTTCTGTAAATATCTTATGAATGGTCCAACACACTGTCGTTCCATCCTTTTTCTGCATAAGAACAGCCAAAAAGCTTCTAGAAAATACTTAGGGTTTATAAGACATGAAATTTAACTTTTCCTAGACACTATCAGACCTGCCGCTTCTTAACCCTTAGTAAGGAGTCTTTTCCCTGGGAAGGAGGCAGTGTCTAGAGCTGCGTTCTGCATCCCAGGCCTTTGTGTTAACTAAAGACCCAGTGGTGCTCTGTCCCCTTGTGGGAGATGTGGGCATTGCAGACTTTTATTACCAAAATAAAGGGATTTAGGCTTTTAAAGACAGCTGGAAAAAAATCTACACTGCTTAATTTCCAGAGTGCACCCAAGTCAAAGTAGACCTTGAGAAAGACATTATCTTATAGAAATTTCTCCCAAAAAGGTGAGTGGGGGAAAAAACAGTTGTGAATAACAGCATGGCATAACCTTGGTAGGCTTCTTTTTACACAATGAATGGGCTTATCAGCCGAAAATTATATCAATTCTTTTATTATTGATTCAGTTTTATTCTTAGCATCATGAGAGCTGACTTATAAGAGAAAAGAGTTGCTTTTTATAAACTGAGGAGTTATTTTGTAGAGAGTGTATACCTCCACTTCCTATAATACCAATTCATTTGTTGAAGTTCAGACTTCTTTATACCACCACTTGCTGCTGGTATTTTAGATTTCTCTCCATCTTCTTGCCCCACATTTGCATGAGTTATCATCACGGCTTTTTAAAGTTATTTCTGCACTAACAAATTGGTGAGTTGGAGCCCTGGGCCTGCCCACCTTTGGCACTATGGACCACACAGCTAAAACAAGCAACACAGAAATGTGGTCAGAAGAGACTCCCAATTCTCCCTCACACAGGAGGAGGCTGAAGACATTCACACTTATCCCCAAGCCTTTCAGAGCAGATAAGCATGTCCACAGCCAGAAGATGCCTTCAAGACCACTGCACCCAGCCCTTCATTTGGGAACAGCCCCAGGCTCTGATTCCCCAGACCCTTAGTCCAGCACTATTCTGCATCTCCCCAAGGAGGTAGCCCGTCCAAGAAGTTCAAGGCACCTCTAAGTTTAATAAGCTGAAAACTGAGAACAGGTGTGCAAATAACACCACTGTTCAGAGTGATAAGGGTAAGCAAATAAACCACTGGGGAACTGTTCTTTTGGCTCTCTCCACCCTGTAGATAAAGAAGGTTTGATCAGGGCTGAGCAAGAGTCCCTTATCTGGTGAGATAACATTTGCACTCAGAGGGAGCCTGTGCTTGCAGTAAACTTGTTTGGAACGCTGTTGAGTACTGACTGGCCAGGCTCACACCCTGACTGAACCAGGGCTCTCAGTCTCAGGAATCCAGGACTAGGGCAAATTCTGCTACAGATGGCAGGAGAGGGACGGGGCAGTTCCTAAACCTATAAAGTTTAGGAACCATAAGATTTCAGGCTAAAGAGACAGGCAGAAGTCGCAGCAGGGAGTCTGGGCAGCCACAGTTCCCACTAATCTGCTAAGAGCCACTAGACACGCTGTGAGTTTCCTGATCCTGTAAAACTTCTTAGGTAGGAGAATTGTTTAGAAGCCTCATTCTCATTGCCCACTGTTGAGACTATTGAAGCTAAAGAGAGGAGAGAAGAGTGAACTCAGGGAAAACCATTAGAATATCTCTAGAGAAACTCGATCAGATCACCTTTATAAAGATAGTAATGTTAACAATAATATTAATAGTTGCTGGTATTTATTGAGCACTTGCTGTGTGCCAGGTACTATTTCAAATGTTTTTCACGCATTATATTCTTGAATCCCCCACCACAAAACTCAGCGGTAAATACTACTGTTGTTGACATTTTGCAATGAGGAAATAGGTTTCATGAGTTTAAGAAATTTGCTCAAAGTTCAGCAGCTGGTAAGCAGAAACTTCCAGGAATGGAAATATGGTTTGTCCATCTCTAGAATTCAAATTTTTGACTTTGTCATTTTTATATAGAGATTGTTTCATGTGTTTTGGGGGGTCAATTTCAATACTTTGATTTAAGAATGTAAGTCCTATTACAAGCCATTATCACAGTGAATGTTCACGATGGGTAGGATTCTGGGGAGCATAGGGAGAGGGGCACCTGACACTGGTTTCTGCATCCCCTCCCCATACCCTGCTGTCCCCACTGTAGCAGGGCAGCAATCTGCCTCCTCATGCTCACTCTTTCCTCCTGCCTCAGTATCAGAAGCGTGATCTTTATTAAAGCACATAGTAAAGACTGCATTTGCCAGCTTCCTTTTCAGCCAGTTGTGGTCACCATGCACCAGGAAGATGGGCGTGTTCCAGAGATGGCAGGAGCCAGAGCAGGAGGAGCCTGGCGCCCGGTGATTTGGGAGCCTCTGTTTGCTTCCACTGCTTCTACACCACAGACCAAAAAACTAGCTTCTTGTTTAGGTGAATGACAGCTGAGGATTTTCCCTTGTATGCAGAGTTACTATCCACTTTGCATTGCTATAAAAGAATACTGGACCCTGGTAGTTTTATAAAGAGATTTTATCTACCTTGTGGTGCTGCAGGCTGAGGAGTTCAAAGGACTGGCGCTGACTTCCCGTGAGGGCTTTTGTGCCGCATCAAGGCCTGCAGAGAAGGTCAAAGAGGAAGTGAACCTGTGCCAAGAGAGGGAACACTGAGGAGTGGCCTGGCTTGTAAGAAGCCACTGAAAACTCACTCATGGAGGAGCAGGGAACCCAACAGCACCATGAATCAAACACCTCCCCACACGGCTCCTCTGGGCCTCACATTTCACTGTGAGCTTTGGTGGGGACAAATCTCATCTAACCCCAGAAGATACCTAATCCTAATGACTAACTTTTTGAAATTTTTACACAGACGAAAACAGAGGTAAAAAGAGTAAGTAACTTTGTCCAAAGACAGGCAAAGACCTGGCAGAATCCAGTCTTTTTTTTTTTCTTTTTTGGGACAAAATCTCATTCTATCACTCTGAGTTGAGTGCCAAACCCTTGGGATCAAATGATCCTTCTGCTTCAGCCTCCCAAGTAGCTAGGCCTACAGTCACCCATCAGAATGGCTGGCTAGTTCTTCTGTTTTTAGTAGAGATGGGGTCTTATTCTTGCTCAGGCTGGTCTGGAACTGCTGAGCTCCAGCAATCCACCACCTGGGCCGCCCAGAGTGCTGGGATTACAGGCATGAGCCACCATGCCCAGCCGAGAATTCAGTTCTGAATTTGACTAACCTCACTCTTTTTTGTTCTTCCAGCACAGCCCAAGCTAGCAAATGCATGTATTTAGTGCCTTACGATTTGTAAATATTTTCACATACATTATGTAATTTGTACACTTGGGGATTTCTTTGGTGGGAAGTCACAGAAACAGATTATGGATAACTTACACCAAAGAGGAATCTATTAGGAGGGTTTAGGCTAGGATGCCAGTCAGGGTTCAACCAGACAAGCAGAACCACTGGGGAAGAGGAGCACCAGGGATTTATTACAGGGGTTTGAGCTCGCCAACTGCAGGGGCTGGCGAAGCAGGCTCTGTAGGGCATCTGTGCTCCATGTCAGGGAGGAAAGCTCAGCAGGCGCTAATAGTAGGAGTAGACCAAGGTTAGTTATAAATGTGTAAAGTTTATTTTATATTCTTAGAAGAAAAGGAGGGAGAGACTGAAAGGTGGGGAAAGGGAGGGAGAAAAGAGAGCAGGGAGATGACATGGCATCCCAAAGAAAGAAAGGCAGAAAGGGCAGCAGCGTAGGGGTCAAGGAACTTGCTGATTTTAAGGGGGCTGTAAATGGGAGGGGGGAATGGCTGAGAAACATCTGTATCTGCTCCTTTCTTTCTTCTTAGCAGCAGGTAGATAATAAAGACAAGCTGGGTGGACATCCTTGACCAAGGCCTGGCTCCTCCGCCTTTCTCTAGAGGTGGGATTGTTGGGATTACCTGTTACAGGAGATGGGCAGAGTCTGCCCTTGAGATATGGCTAAAGCCTGAAGTTCCTTCTCCGCTGTTTGTTTACTCAGGACCCTGTGAAAAACAAATACCCCCAAACAATTTGAAAACAGAAGGATTTATATGGTCTGTTCTTGTTGTTTGTTTGTTTTGGCCAGGGCTGCACCACCTCCTACATATGGGGCCAGCGCCTATGCCTTTGAGCCACACAGGTGCCACCCTCTTTCTGTCTGTTCTTTTCAGAAGTTGTGAAAAACAGAATTCCCGTGGGGCAGGGAACCTATTAGCAAGAGAATTTACAGGATTGATCTTTAACTGTTACTAGCAAATTGAAGCATTAGTGTTTCCCTGTTACTTTTGTAATTTTTTTTTTTTTTTTTTTGCAGTTTTTGGCTGGGGCTAGGTTTGAACCCACTACCTGCAGCATATGGGGCTGGCATCCCATTTCTTTGAGCCACACGTGCCACCCAAGGCTGCGCATCTCTTTTAGGTCTGATGCTGGAGTGTGCACTTGCCGGGCAGGGAGCTGGGTCGAAAGTGCGGCAGGGCGAGGACAAGATGGAACACACCAGCTAGAGACCAAGAGGACAGACTGAAACCGTGCTTCTGACTTCAGTGGCCTGGGCGTCCTGCCCAAGTTAGGATCTCTTCTCACAGTGCTAAACAGTAAAGGAGCTGAAGGAGGATCCTGGGAAAGGTAGTGCAGTTGTAGGCCCGGCCTTTGCCTCTGCTGAAGAGGTGAGGCAGCACATAAATGACACCATGCATGAGCCACTGCTGCTGCTTGCCCTCCAACCTCTTGATCTCACAGCAGAATCTTGTATGTGGCCCACCCCAGCAGGAAGCATACAAGGAATGGTGGTGAATGCATTTCAGCCTCACCAGGTCAGTGATTGTAATTTGGTAGCTCATGAACTTGAGGGAAATGCTCAAGGATCAGTCTTTGGACAAGAAAGAAAGCAAAGTGGCAGAGGGGCATGCATACTCTCTAAGTCTCTTAATATCCTCCAATTGAATTCCCTACTTGAACTTCCCAGATTCCCAGGGCAGAGTCCAATTGCCTAGTATGGGTCAGGCATTTACCCTTGGTCAGAGGTGGGTGGGCACTGTGGTTGACTGTCCAATTGACACTGTATGCACTGGGGACGAAAAGTCAAATCAAAGTTCTATTACAAGAGTGAGGGCAGTGGATGCCAGGCAGGCAGGAGCAAGGGCTGCTGCACAGTGAGGAGACAGAAGGCCCTGACGCAAGCTTCTCTACTGCCCAGGTCAGCCTCCGGCCTTCCTCATAAGGCAAGCTTTGGATAGTAAAGACATCTTTCTCATACTCTGTGACATCCCTTCTCTATACTTAGTCATGACAAAGGACTCCAGGTTACCACTCTTTTGTTGGGGTATATATGTATGTGTGTGTACATTTTCTAGAAGCATACAAAACCTGTCAGATTATCACAGTGATTCCCTGATTCCCTGCAAGTTAATAACTACTGCTTTATGTTTGCTATACCACTGCAATTCTCTATGTTCAATTAAGTGATATTTATCAAGAGTTGTGCAGAGTAGCAATTAGGCCTCTCAGCTCTAGAGACTGGAATGCCTGGGGTAAAATCCTAATTCTACCATTTCCCAGTCAGTCTACTTTGAGCAATTTCCTTAATATTTTTTAACCTGCTTTCCTCATGGGTGAGATAGAGGTAATTGTAATGGTTACCTCGTAGGTTTGTTGTGAGGGGCTAATGAATTGGTACCCGTGTTGGTCTTAGAACTGCACCTGGAGCACTGTCTGAGCTCAGCACAAATTCAGTTATTATTTCCAAACATTGCTTCAGGATTTGTAGAAGTGTGAGACACAATCTCTGATCTTAAAGAACTGAAAATGCAGTTGAAGACACAAGATCAACACGTGGATACAAGCCAACAACCTTGGCATTAATTGTTAAATTGTGTGGCACCAACTCGCACAGAATGGAGAAGAAGGGTGGAGCAGTGGTGGATATGGGGGCTCAGGAAGGTCGGGCAGAAGGGGAAGGAGTCCTGACCTGGGCTTGAAGGTGATTGGACCGGACAGGGGAGGTGGCCAGGAGTGAAGGTGTGGTGGAGATGTGCATGGCATGCTGGGGAGAAAGAGAGACAACGTAGCAGAACACAACAGACACTGATCTTGGAGGTAGAAGGCAGTGATTGTGTTAGTCATGCCTTTCTGGGTTCAAGACACAGGAACCCAACTTGCACTGGGTTAATCCAAGAAAGGGAGAAGAGAAACTGTGAAATGCAGACATAAGTTACCTCCTGGCCTGGTTGGACCAAAGGGTGCACAGTTCAAACCAGATGACAGGGCAGTGTCTCCTAAGTCTTGGCCCTCTTCCCTCTGGGCTGACTGCCTCCTCAGGAGGGCTGTTCCCACTTGGTGGCAAAAGTGACCAGCATGTGTCTTCCTAGCTGAGTAGGCCCAGTGGGCAGACAGCACTTGTCACCAACAGTTCAGCAATGCCTTGGGGCTTTTTTTCGTTTTTCTTTTTTTTGAGACGGAGCCTCAAGCTATCCCCCTGGGTAGAGTGCCATGGCATCACAGCTCATAGCAACCTCCAACTCCTGGGCTCAAGCGAGTCTCCTGCCTCCGCCTCCCAAGTAGCTGGGACCACAGGCGCC